>PVHP010000944.1:0-120698 GCA_004024765.1 Zapus hudsonius | reverse complement strand
TCTTTCTTTCTTTCTTTCTTTCTTTCTTTCTTTCTTTCTTTCTTTCTTCTTCTTCTTCTTCTTCTTCATCTATTGGGACAGATGTGTCCTCATATCTTTATTTTTCACTTATTCTCCTTCTGGTTGGCTTATTATATTTTTGTATGTCTTATTGGTGAGTTGTTTTCTTGTTTTTATGCTCCCAAATACTTCTTAGGAAGAAAACCTACTCAGAGTTAACAGAAGGATTCATTACTTTATTTTTGCTGTGACCAAATATCAGAGAGGAAGCAGAGTATAGATGGAAGGGCTTATTCTGTTTTAAACTTCAAGAGTTGCAGTCCATCGTTGTGGGGAAGCAGTGTGAGGATGCAGATTGCATTACACTAGCATTCAAGAAGCAGAGAGAAGAACACTGATGCTCCTCAAGCTCTCTCCTTTGATGTTGTCAGGGACCACAGCCCATGGAATGGTAGCACCCAAATTTAGGTAAGGTGTTTCCCAGCTGTATCAATCTAGTCTTTAAAATCCCACACTGACACTCCCCGAGATTTTTTTCCATGGTGATTTTAAATACTGACAAAAACCATTTTTATACTTGTATTCTGTTCTCAATATGCTTCTCAGACAGAGTGGTACTATCAATTGAGACAAATGTACTTTACAGTCTTTTAGGACTAAAGAAATTGAGCAATTCGGAAGTAAACCAAGAGGTTGTAAGAAAGCAGAAAAGTGACATTAAAGTCCAAATGAAAAATGCAAAGTGTATGGGTGACAGGTATAAGAAAAATGTTTTATAAGAGGTACAATCAAATAGTTCAGGTATAAAGGCCTTGTCAAGCAAGATACAAGCAAAATCAGAGTAACTTAAAATTTGTTGTTCAAAAGTTTACAAAGTATATATTAACATTTAAAAAATGAAAAAGAGATATGAAATAGAAGATCTTATTACACCAGTCAGTGTTTCTTCCAAGTTTGGATTAATATGGTTTCTTCCACCCCCTGGGTTGGTTTCTGTAACAGGCTCCGCAGGAGAGGAGATGGCTGCTAGCCTCAGTAATTGAAACAAATTCAGTTTGGATGTCCTTCCTGCTGAGAGGAGTTTCTTTGTAGCACATTCTGCAGGAATTTCCCAGTCTGAGAGCCCCACCTGCCAGTGAAAACACCCTCTGTACTGTTCTGAGGATTGAATTTTGCATGCTGGGTTCACTATGAGTGAGGCTCTGAAGGACCATGTTAGGTCTGCCTAGGGTTATATTTACCTCCTTTATTATCATTATTGAATTACCATTGACTTAGCCCTCACCCACTACCATTGTTTTTATTATTTTGTTTTCCACTGTCCCACAGTTCTTGCCCAAGTACTCCTGTGAGACTGTAGCAAGAAAAAAATACTTTCAATGATCTCTACCCCAGGTGTAGAGGAGTAGCTCCCTCTGAGAAACTCTGAGAAACTCCTGGAGAGCCTAGCTTCCTGATCCTGTGCCACACTTCACTTGGTTTCCACCACCCCCACCTGCTCCTGACATCTCTCTCCTCAGGGTATATCTAACTCTCCTGTCAGTTCCATAGCTCACAGTTCTACAGCTCCATTGTCTAGGAGGAGGCAGCTACTCCTGACTCTAGCCCAGCCCCTGAAGAGTGATGAATGGAACCACTCATTGACCAGCTTTGCCCTGCTTGTCTGGAGAACAGTTTATGAATCTGATTTTACCCAATTTCTTATTCCCCCATCTCTGTCTCTCTAAGAAATAGTCTAATCTTTCTTTAATATGATTCTTCTCCACTTGCTCACAAGCAGCCCCAACTTCTAATCTGTCATCCTACCAAGAATCCCTAAAGATGTTCTTTTTCTGAAGTCTGGACAATCTAATGGAAAAGAGATGAGAGGTTTATATTTTCCATTGTTTTCTTTATCACCTATTTTTAGACATAGATCATGTGTTTTCCCATTTATCTAAAAAAATTAGTTATAGACATGATTCCTCTTCATTTTTGGCCTTGATACAAAATCTTTTACATTTCAACAATTAGCTTCCATTTACAAAGACTTTTCATACACATTTTTGAAGAAGAATTGGTTACTTTACATATTTTAAACATTGTGAAACTACCAATAATATCCAAATAGAAGTAACATAAAACTAACCAGTGATAGTATTGAACATTTTATATAGCTGTATTGCATTTCATTAAATAAAAAGGGATGTTTTATGTAATCTAATTAAATGAATACTGTATTGGTGCTGCAGAAAAATTTCAATGTCAATCCCAAAGCCTGTTAGTTTAAAATAAAATTCTAAACAATTTATTGTTTAAATGACAATTCTTTCAGTATTTGTACCTCTTTGTTTAAGAGACTTCATCACACATTTCCCTATTTTTTGTGTATTTTATACTGAGAGAAAAATCAATATCAATGACACTTGATTTACCTTGTCAATGTTTTTTATTTGGTTCTTATTAGAAGCACATGATTTTACATTATTACTCAATATTGAAATGTAACAGTTTAAATAAACTTTTACCTCAATAATGAATTTTCTATTATAGAATAAGACCCAAATATGAACAATTACAATAACAAGATATCCTCACTTCTTCCTGAAATGCTATCAGACAACGACATTTTCATTCATTGCTGAAGATGAGAGTTGGGAAACGAAAAAACAAGATTTATATTACAAGTTGAAAATACCACTGAAAACCATCATTAACATATAAGGATATGATTTTGTTGAAGACACCAAGTTGAAGCAATTTGCTTTTTTCTGCTAATTTTAATTATTGCCTTTGTGAATGCTTTTATAGCTGCCAAATTTTCAAGTAATGATGTGTTCTATGATGGTGTTCATCAGGTTGTCATTCATTCTATGAAGTTAAAACTAATTGGCAATGCTTTCAACAGCAGCTTTGAAATTCTAAAGGATTTCTTTAGATAGATGTGTTAGGAGTGGAAGAAAAACTTGCAACAGGCCCACAAACAGATGGCCCAATATAAATAAAAGAAATTGCATGTTTATCAAGTTTCATGCATTGCTTTCCCATTTACAAAAAAAAAAGAACTGCTTTTTAAGAAGTCAAGATCTTAAGGTAAGAATTCTAAAGATGAGTTTTTTAAATTATGTGATTATGGTTCTCTGAGGAAATAGGTCAAATGTATGCTAATAATTTACTGAGAGAATTAAGTAAGTGTGATGGTATCAGAAAGTTCTGGAAGATGATTGATTTGAAATAATTTCTCAATATGTTACTTACAATTTGTACTCAACTCTGGATCAGAGGTCAACCAGATACATATCTGATGTGTAACTGACAAAAGATAGTCACTAGCTATTCAATTTGTAGAAGTCATTAATAACATAACTCATTGTTCTTCCAGGAGAAAGGACCAAGCAGGAATACTCTTCACGGTGGAGAAGTAGACATGAGGGTGAGGACAAGTTCTTGTCACGTACTGCTCATCTTTCTTACTACTACATTGCCAAGGCTGACATCATATTCTGACCAAAATTCATGCATTAAGAAACCAATCATAAAAATATAACCCAGACCCATCAAAACATTACTTGAAGTTAAGGGAAACACTTTTAAACAAACATAAAAGGTTGTCTTTTATTCAGAAGAAGTAGAAGTATTGGGAGGTTCTAAGAGAGCCTTATATCCACTGTACTATTGCTCTAAGGTTAAGCTCAGTACCTTGGGCTTTCACAGGCTTTTAATGTGATTATGAGATTAGACTAAAGGTCATGAATTATCATAATAGAACAAATAAAAGACAAAGAACTGTAAAATTTATGTAGAAAGTAACAGACACATGCACACACACACTATATATATGCATATATATGCATATATATATATATATATATATATATATATATATATATATATATGCATGCCAGAGAAATGCATAAGGCTAATGTTTATAAGTTAGCTATCTTTACTCATATAAGATATTCCAAAAATATACTGTATTTTAAAATACTTAAGAAAGCATGAGGTTATAAAATATAACAACTGTGTCCCCAAACCTCTTACCTAAACACATAATATTACATTTTATATACACACATACCCATTAATACTCATAGATACATGCTTATGGACATATGTATGCTTCTTCACATTAACCTGGAAAAATATAAATTAGATAAATTCACATATAAAACTGTAAGGAGATCCAATGCTAAATTTACATTTCATAGGCACAAAGGTAGAGAAAATAGACCACAATTTCAGTTCACATGTCTATATACCTTTGCCTCTTAATTGCATTTTATATAGAATTATAATTTATAATTCTGTGTGTTCTGAGAACTAGACATATCATAATCTATCTATGAACATAAAGGACATGCTGCAAAGTTGGATAAACCAATGAAAGTAAATACAAGTTACTATGTACTCAATATTTTTGTCTTCAGGAATACTTTAGGCCTTCCCATAGGCCTTCCTTTTCATGTTAGTTGCTGTATAATTACCTAGCGTGAATTTTCTATCAGGTCTGCATGGAGCAGTACAGTATCCAAAGGCAGACTGTCAGAGAAGACACAACCTTTAAGGTGAATATAATTTATTTTCAGTACTAAGGATTGAACCCCAAAACTTATACATTCTAAGTTAATGATTGTCCAAGAGTTCCACTTCCATCCTGGATTATAGAATACTTTCAGAGATAGAACATTCGCTACTTTGCCTCTTCTAATAGCATGTTAATAGTTTTTCCAACATTTTATTGGCACTAAGTCATAAAAAGAATTTAATTATTTAGAATATCATTAACATAAAACAAAATATAACTTCCTATTGGGAATAAAGTAATGATTTAAAATTGTAAATCATCTTTCAAGTTATAAAATGGTTGATTACATAATTTAATATATAAAATGATGGATCAAGTTAGGCATATGGATAATAAAGTTCCAAAAGCAATTGAGATGAGTAATGTTATTATATGATATCAGTTATGACATATTTAAGTAATTAGAAACTCAATATATGTTAATCAAATTCAATATTTAATAGAAACTCTAGGAACTATAATTGACAAGCTGCTTGTATGCTGTCAAACTTCAATATATGTCAAAGAAATGATAAAGGAATGATGAATTAAAGGTAACTTCATACATTCTATATTATTTTTCTTTACTTTCCATTTTAATATGTCCTGAAAATGCTTGCAGTTTGTAAACTATGAAATTAGTGAATTGTCAGATTTAAATTGGTAAATGATAAAATTCAAAAATTAATATGACTAGCACTTTCACAGGTCCTCCCTTGGGCTGTGGGGCTAGGATTTGGTAGCTGGTGCTGAGAGAAAACCCTTGATGACATCTTTGCCCTGATACTGTGCCAGTGGCAGCTGTCACTCGGGGGAACAGAGAAAAAAAAAATTAATATGAAAAACAGTTTCTGTAAGTTCATGAGCCCAAGTCAGTAGAGAAGAGGGTAATCTGTGAGAATGAGTGTTTACATCTAGTGCTACTGGATGCCTGAATCTGTTTGTGGAACTAGAGTCATATCTCAGAAAATTACCAAATTGCATAAAAATTTATGTATGCTGTATCTATATATCTATACATATATACATATATAACCAATATATATATTAATTTGAGTTTTAGTTCATAAAACATAAAATGAATCATATTTATGTAGTTATAATATATTTTTTTCAATTTTTAATATAGGTAAATTATGATATGCCTCTCTCTGATTATGCATTTTGTGTAAGCACGTGGCCACACTTACACATGTGTGTGCATGTAAGGGCAGGAGATACACTCTGGATGTCTTTATCAATCACTTTCCTTTTTGTTTATTGAATCAGGTTCTCTCCAATGAGCCCAGAAATTGCTGATTCAGATGACCTAGAAGCCCTGCTTGCCGCAGCTCAAGTTCACCCCATTTTTACCTGAATCCTGGGCATTCAAACTTGTTTCCTTTTGCTTTAGCTATCAGTGAGTTATCCATAAAGCTATCTAAGTGGACTTCTTGACTGTTGTTATTACAGATATATACATTAGAATATATATATCTAACCCTACCAACGAAACATAGGCTGATAGCTGAGATCCTGGCAAGAGAGGAGCCACCACAGTCATATCGTGTAGGAATCTTATGGAACCCCACAGAGAATGATGGGATGAACCAGTGGGACCCACAGCCACAGACATTCAATCAACACAGGATAAGCCAGTGAGACAAAAACCAATGATTTTTGACACAAAGACCCCTAAGCTCACAACAATAAAGCAGCCTTAACACTCATCCACCACGAATCAGGGAACTGTGCAGAAGAGGAGGCGGTAAGATTGTGAGAGCTGTGGTGGAGGAGACTATCCAGAGGCATGGCACCCCTCAGTAACAACATACTAGGGCTAGGAGAACCAGGCTGAGTACTAGGCTCTCCATGGTCCCCTGCCATAAGGACTGATCCAGATGGCCCACGGAGGAGGATATCCAGCTGATTGGGGATGGGGGAGGGGGGCATCGGGGAATTAGGGATAACAACTCACTGCCCACTAAATAATGTAACTCACTATGGACAATAAAAAAATTTTTAAAAAGTATATATATAATCGTGCTATTTATTTCAATACAATTACTGGAATTCATAGCTCAAAAGAAAAGGTTATATTGTTATTGGTGAGTTTCTTTCTTATTAAATTTGCTAAAGGTGAAAATACTACAAAAAAACTTAATAAATAAATTGCTTTAGAAAAATTAATGAGGATCTGAAAATTTTTAAATGAACTTTCAAATGTAAATGTAAGAGCAAAACATATTGTTATGCAGCTTTAATGTAGCAAAATTTTCCAATGTAACATGTTTTTAAATTTAATATAACAAATTTGATATTAAAAATAAAACATAAAATATGTGTGTAAATTTGATAAACATAGGACTGTATATATATTCATATATGTGTATACATATGCATTATCTGTATGAGTCAATATTCCTTTAACATCTTGACGTTGAGAGGTGGATCAGGCCACTTGACACAGGACTCTGCCCTCATTAACCTCTCAATTGCTTCCCTGCCCCATTGAATCCAGACAAATTAAGGTCTCTCTCATTCCTAGAGCCAAGATGTCCAGTCTCTGTTGGCAGTGGTCCTTGGCCTCAACTCAAGCAGACCACCTGGAGCAACCATGGCCAAGGCCCAGAAAGTTTGAGGCCCAGATTCATGCATGTTAGGTGGAGCAGTCCTGGCACCAGCCCAACTTGTGATCCCAGTAGAATCAAGACAAAGGCATTATTTCCAGGTGGGGAAGCTGCAAAGCAAATATAAGAAAACAAGATAAAATATCACTCCAAATCCTGCCTAGACCTATAACTGGAAACTCCAGTGAAAACTCCATGGAGGAAACATCAAATTATCCCAAAACATAATCATGATAAAAAAAATAGACAATGAACTTAGAGAACATGAAAAAAAAGTCCTGAGTGAAATGCAAGAGAATCAATTAAAATAGTTCAACTGGGGGCTGGAGAGATGGCTCAGAAGTTAAAGTGCTTTCCTGCAGAGCCTAACAACCTGGGTTTGCTTCCCCAGTACCCATGTAAGACAAATGCACAAAATAGTACATGTATCTGGAGTTCCATTGCAGTGGCTAGAAGCGAAGACAAGTTTGCCTATAATCTAGCTCCATGTAAATTATATATATGGGACTTTAAGAGATCTGAATGAATTCAATGAGAACAGGCAAAATCAAATTAATCCATTAGGAAAGACAAACTAAGCAACACAAACAGAGATCAATAAAGAGATAGAGAAGCTGAAGGAAAACTAAACAGAAATTAGATCTCAAATGTTAGAAATAATTCTAGTGCTTGTGTATTGTAAATATTAATGTCTTGAAAATGTCCATCCCCTCAAAAGCAATATGTAGAGTTAAGGCATTCCCAATCCTTATCTCTTCACCAATCTTCACAGACATAGAAAAAAATCTGTAAATTTAAATAGCTTCAAATGTATATGCTTATGGCCTTTGATTGATGCTATTCTCACTCTTGGTTAGAGCAAGTTTTACAATAGCTATAATTACCAGAGAGACCTAAGACTTCAAAATGACAAGAATAAAAAGCTTAGTGCTTATTAGAACTGGACAAGCAATTTCTAACGGACCCACTGGGTCAAGGGAACACTACAAAGGAAGTAGCAGATTATGGATGTAGCAGATTATGGATGCTTCTCTTGCTGCTCGGAAGAGAATCTTTTCAATGGAGATGTTCCTAGATACTGTGGAAACTCAACACTCGTTGAAACCTATAAGAAGTGGCTACCCAGAGCTCAACACTAAAGCATGTATCTGTCCCATCCTCTGAGACTCAGGGAACATTATGGAAGAGGGGCTGGAAAGACTGTAAGAGCTTCAGGGGTTATGACATATCATGGGGCCTTGTCCTATACGCATGGACCAACTGGTACATTCTCGACCACACAGCGGTGACTACTGACCCATCGACAGCTGATCTGTTCTGAGGCCACCAACATTTTGATACAGAAGATGAAGGAGGCCAAAAGGGATGTGACAACAAAGCAGAAAATGGGACCACCTGAAAGGGGAGGTTTCTCAGTGGATTACGCAGGAGAGAAGGAAGGAAAGAGGAGGACAGGATGGAGCAAGGCCAAATTACAGTAGACTGTACACTAAATTTTAAATGAAAAGATTAATCATGTTTGCTGGGATTAGTTCTTTCAATATTTTATCATTTAAATATAGCTTGTTACAAAAGTTGTAGTCATTTCATTCATAGTTCCTTCATAACAGAATGTTTTCTTATGGGTAACTGAATTAACCTTTACATATTGTCCTCACATTAATGGTCAAAAGCCTTTGTGCAATTTCCCTATATGATAATAGATGGCCATCATCTGCCCACCACAGATGGAAGGAAATAGCGCTATCAACGACAATGAAGTTACTCAGTGTGGCTGAATATTCGGTCTTAAACACCCAGCAAACTGAAAATGACATCCTGTCAATTTCTACATCATACATATGATCAACAGTAGGCTATTAAGGCAATAATTAAGCAATAACTTAGCACTGTAATGGGCCTGCTATTAAATCCAGACAGCAAGGCACTGTAACAGTGCAGGACTATGAGCAGTGTCTTCAATTACACTAGGAGTTATGTTTTAAATGATTAACTCGTATAATAAAGAGCCCCAATACTTAGCTAATGACAAAATCATTAAGCATAGGAGATAGTATTTTTTAAAAATACATAACTTCCAATGAATTTTAATTCCATGATTTGAAAATATTTTTATTATTATTTTATTTAGTGCAAAATTTTATTTGTGGATAGAAAATTAACTCCAAAGTATAATTTTGGGGAAAGTATGGAAGAAAAGAGAGGGCGGGAAATGGTTTTTAGAGCATATCATGGGAAAGTAGTCAGTGAACAATGAATCGCGTTTAACTAGGCCAACCTCCAGCATAAAGGTCATTGGATTTACACAGTAATCATAATCTATTTAGTGTGAAGCCTTTATGCTTCCAACCACACAGCCATATATGCCAGTGACCCAAGATCTCAGAGATTGTAATCAGTTCACATCAAAGGTCCTCCTCAACCCTCAGATTTTCTAGAGGAAATCAAATTTATTGTTTTGATTAGCATTAAAAATGTTAAAATTTAAAATGCATGTATATGCATATAAACTAATGTACTTGATAGTGTGTTATTAATATATAACAAAAAAGCTGAGACAATCAACCTAAAGTAGAAAGGATTTATTTTGGTCAACAGTTTGGAGAATTTAGAGCATGTTAACTTTGCTACCTGGCATTTTGACCTGAAAAGGCAGCATATCCTGTTGGAGACACAGGATGGGACAAACTGATCAACTCAGGGCAGCATGGAAGCTAAGGGAAAGACAGGGGGACACAGAATTCCCAGTGACCCCTTGCCCACCTCCTTCTAGCTCCAAACCACAGCCAAACCACTAAACATATTGGATTTTATGGAAAACTTAAAACCCCAAATGCACACTTTTCATGGACATTTATTTATTTGTTTTAATCCACAAGATACTGAAAACAGTTCCTGGTGAAAGTACTTTTTAGTGTCCCACCATAGGACTCTGTCTTTTCCTCATTTATTGAATTTCCTATTCCAGGCACCTGACACTATTCTGGATTATATGAATACTATATTTTCCCAGTAACTCCATGTCTCTACTGCCAAATTACATCAGATTCATAGCCCTAAGGTTTTTCCAAACTATTTTCTTCCTTCAAGTATACTAAAAGAAGAAACGATAGCCTGTCAGCAAAACAGTCATGCTTTCACTGCTAGTCTCCCATCTGGCTTGATGTAACTTCTTCTTTACCCGTCCTTAAGAATAGTGATCTAATGGTTAGAGTGATAGCTCAGCAGTTGAGGTGCCTGCCTGCAAAGGCTAGGGAGCAGGGTTTAATTGCCCAGTGCCACATAAAGCCAGATTCACAAGGCGGCACATGTGTGTAGAATTCATTTGCAGGGGCAAGAGACTCTGATGCACCCATTTTCTCTCTCTCTCTCTCTCTCTCTCTCTCTCTCTCTCTCTCTCTCTCTCACACACACACACACACACACACACAAACACACACACACAAATAAATAAATAAATAAGTAAATAAATAAAATATGTTAAAAAAGAAGAGTGGTCTAAAACAAAACATATTGTACTTTTACATGTTCTTCCTTTACATTGGGCAATACTTACAGAAAAGGCCTAATTCAGTTCTTGCAGATTATTAAATGCATCTGAATCATTGATGAATTAGCTAAATTATCCTCACTGTTATATTCCAGAGTTTAACTCCAGAGTTTGATCTAGAAGGGGCCGACGTGTGACCAGAAACTTGCAATTAAATCTCTTTATATATAAATGAATCATAAGTATATTCCGTAATGATTATTTAGGTGGGTTTCCTGTTAGCTCTTGTAAAGTGTGTATTTTGATGCATCTGAATGTCCAGTGAAGAGACATTTTTTTTTCATTAAATGTGCCTTTAAGGTTTGAGCAAAGTAACTTTGGGAAATATTATTATTATAAAGACATATCAGAGATGTCATATAATATCATATATAAGAATACTGGGGTGAGATAGTCAAAAAAATCAATGAATATTTTCTAAAATATTTTATTTATTCATTTTCAAGCAGAGAGAGAGAGATAGATAGAGAGAGAGAGAGAGAGAGAGAGAGAGAGAGAGAGAGAGAGAGAGAGAGAACCAGGACCACCACCTTGTGGGCCTGGCTCATGTGTGTCCTGGGGAATTGAACCCAGGACCTTAGGCACTGGAGGCAAGTGCCTTAACCGCTGAGCAATCTCCCCAGACCTAATGGATATTTTTTAATCAATTAAGATGAGTGCTTTGATTTTTCTGTGTTGGGTTGCCTGACATCTGGATTGATTCTACATGGATGACTGAAGGTATTTTATGGGAAAAAGATTTTTGTCATTAATGAGTCTTTCCCCTTTTTCTTTGTGTATTCCTTATTCTTAAGAGAATTGGGAACTGCTAGAAGGCATTTTTGTGGCTGTCTCAAGCTCCACCAATTTTAGCTGGTGTACTCTGGGGGGATTCACGTCTGTAAGCATTTTTGCCTTGTAGACCAAGCTGGTGTTTTAGGATAAACTGCTGAGAGAATGAGGATGGAGGCAGAAGGAAACCCATGTCATACTTTAATGGATGATGGCTTATGGGCCCAGAGTTTGACATTTTCCCTTGTTCTGCTTCACTTCACATGGTGGGAGGGCATTCATCTACTTCAAACACAAAACCTTACAACACAAAGCAAAAAATATTGCTAAATTCCAAAACATAAAAATTCTGTTAGAAAAGACTTGAAATGCTAGTCCATGTGTTAAAAGTGCAATGCCATCTCATTAAATCAAAGATGTATGTTTACTACCATTACCAACTGCAGTTAGATAAATGTATTCCCAAATAGTTTTTTTAGTCACTTCTTAGTCATGTTTTAACATGAAATTTAATTCCTGAATTAGATTATGAAGTTGAGGAAATTGACATTATTTACAATAGATGTTGCATTTACATTAATTTTATACTACCCTCCAAAGGCACAGTCATCATATTCAAACTTCTAGAATAAAATCTATATTCCATTCATTAAACCCATTCTATACTGTTAGAATGGTATGAATAACAAGAGATAGCGAACACTAATTTCACATGTTAATGTTTTACAGTGATGTAAATCTTATTCGGGACAGTGGGGTATTTCATTCTTTCCTTTTCAAAATGACTAAAATTTATTAATGAGTGACAAATCCCTCAACTGAATACGTCTTAGATTTTGGCAACTTTAGATAATTTGCCAAAATACAAATAGCTGTTTTGTTTTTTTAAATCATTTTAGGATTTTATTTTCCTTTTAATAATACACTTAATTTACCAGGAGACTTATCAACATTACAACCTGGGCAGAACATTCCATATGACTGTTAGAAGCTACTGGAGACATATTCCTATGGATTATGTTACCCAAGAGAAAGCAAAGTTTTCAAAAATCCAAGAGGGATAATTGTATAGTAATAAATGTTCTAAAATAAAATTATATTAGAGGCAGAAGATAGATGCTATTCATCTTTAAAAAAGTCAATAAAATGTTCCCCCTTTGGCTTAGTGTCCCATTATTTGTTATAACCATCTGGAATTTGAGCACATTTCATATTCTGTTATTTTCAGAGGAATAATTATTTGATAGTATTTATACTCTTGATACATTTTAATGCTTAGTTACATCTGAGAAGGATTCCAATAAGCTATTGAAATTAACCTGCTTATGGCAGCCAATCATATTTTATTTGACATTTAGAAATAATTTTCAAAAATTAACAGAGTGAAGCAGATTGCTATGTTTAAAAGGTTTGGAGTTTATAATAAAAATTCAGAGCACAGTCACAAGTACAATTAACTTTGCCCACATATTTTAACAAGTTGAGAAACAGAGAAGAAAATAAGTTTTTATAGCATGCTCATATTGTGTGCCTTCTATTGAACCAAATTGTCCATATAAAATCATAAATACACATAAATATATTTAAATCATTAGACCTTTAAAACATCTAATGCTCTATATAAAAAACCCAATCTTCTATCATAGTATGTTTTTTATTTTATTAAAATAATTATATTAGAAAAGTATTATATATGAGTATATTTATATAAAGAATACTTCATGAATTGGACCATAGCTGATTGAGTGAAGGTTTAGAGACCTCTTTGTAGCAAAGTTAAAAGACTTGATTTGTAGTCAGAAAAACAATTAAAATCCATAAATAGCTTTATGAGTAAGAGCTTGGAATTTTCTATGTATCAATAGGACATGATCAGGTGACAACTGGAATCTTTGTGCCTGGTTGAGACCTGGAACCCTGCTAGAAAAATAAGGTTTTAAGCTAGGCTGCAGTTTACTTACACAGTAAGTTGTATTTTGCTACACACACTAGGCTGCAGTTTACTTACATAGTAAGTTGTATTTTGCTACACACACAAATATATATATATATATATATATATATATATATATATATATATATATATATATATATATATATATATATATAAACTATTAGTGAAAATTAATTTAATTTACTAATTACAACTTTAAAACCACAAAGAATGAGCTCTCACAGAATGCAATATAAGAAGGACTTCATAAGGAAAGCTTGTAGAAGTTTCACAATCAGAGATCTATATTTATAGTGAGGAAACCAACAAGCACATGTCCCAGTAGCATAGGAGGAGAGTTTCATTCTTCCATGAAAGGATAATAATTTATTTTTGTGTGATGGAGTTTGCTGGTAAGATTCATTTGGAGGGTTATGAAATATGGTCTCTGGTTTTGATATCTTAATCCCACACAGATTGTTTTTGTGTCCCTGCCTATGTAGGGAGATCTAAAAGACATAACTCCCTATAGTATGTGTCCAAAGGCTTAAAGGAATGATAATATAGAAACCATCTGGGAACAAGGCAAAATATATAATATGAAAAATCCTAAATATAAATAATAATATTAGCAATCAAAATAACTTTTTTTTCAGATTGGCATTTAAAAGGTGTAATAGATATCAGAATTTTATAGCTGTTAAACATCTAACAGAATTGCAAAATTTCAAAGTATCTAATAATTCCATTGTATTGAATAGGCACATATTCTTTGTCTCTTTAAAATCACAAACATTTTTCAACAGAAATATACTTAAAACTTTTTCTTTTTTATGTTTTAATGAAATATTTTTTAAATAATTTAGACTGAGTAGATTCTTTTTTTTTCACTGCTCATTTACATAATGGAAGTTTTAGGATTATACTTAAACTGGTTAATTCTGGTCCTGATTTGCATATATATCCCTAGTATTTTACATCCAATTTAGAAATACCTCCAGGTCCAGACCCCAGGAGGCCAGGCCAAAGTGACACTTTCTCCAGCCAGAAGGCTGGAGGCAATTCACAATTATAATAAACACATTTACAATAAATTCTATCGGGGGACATCTATTCAAACTATCACAAGTGGCAACTTTCCGTGGGCTGGGATCATATCCCAAAATGAACAAGAAACAGAAAGTGAGCTGACCTCTAGCTCTCTGCTTTTTTACTGTGGACTGGATATGACCAGCTGACCTATTCCACCACCATGAACTCTAATCAGAAACTGTGGGCTGAAATAGAGTCTTCCTCCCTTAAACTGACTTTTGTCAGATATCTGATTCCAGCAATGAGAACACAATTAAGCCAACATCCAATGAAACACAGAGATTTCCCATGTTCCCTTCTGGCCACCGCAGGCAAGAGAACACATTTACAGAAACACTGTTCTGCACCTTTACTAATCTCAAAGGGGGTGATTTATCACCCTTGCTGACATGGCATCACATGGCCATTGTTAAGTAAATTGCTTAATCATTCTTGAATTAAATCAAAGTTCAAGATTTATTAATTGATTTGATTTTCTTTTACTTTAAGGTTTTAAATTACAAAAGGTAGTATAGATTCAAATATTTGATTCTATGGAAAATAAGTCATAGCATTACTAGTGTCTGTGATGTTGGAAGATTTAGGACCTAAACATAAAAGAGGAATCCCAGAGATTGATTTCGCAGCATGGTTCTAAATTCCCACTAAGCAGTGAACTGTGTGTGCTCATACCTGACCCAGCTTTGGAAAAGCTGGGGAGGCCTGTGTAAGAATCAGTTCTCAAGTGAAATTAGTGTCAACACTGGTCACAATTTCCAATGTATTTTAAAACAGGGAGTTTTTTTTTAAATTTGTATCCAGTTATTTTTTCTTTTTAATATTTATTGTCCATAATGAGTTACATTTTTCAGAAATGCCATCCTGACTTGAGTGAGATAAAATCTCAAGGTTTTTTTGATTTGCATTTTTCTGAATGACTAAAGATGATGAAAATCTCTGTAAGTGTGTATTAGCCATTTATAGTTCTTCCTTTGAGAATTCTCTGTTCAGCTCTCTACCCCATTTTTTATTGAGTTGTATGATTTTTTTAGGATTGACATATTACTTATTATTATTATTGTTATATATAACAAGGTACTCAGTATCATGTCGCCTTTATGCATTAGATATTCTCCCCCAACAAAGTTCTTATAATCTTTCCACTGCCTCTTCTGCAAATCTCCCTGCATCATGGTGGGTGAATTTTTAATTTGCTTAATTGCTGAGTTAAGAGCTTCTGAATTTATGTTTTGAACTATTTTGGGAATCCTTGGTATCTATCTCCATTATCTTTCCATAGGATGATATTTTATTGTTTAGTTATTTTGAGTTCTTTATAGATTCTAGATATTAGATATTTGTTCTGACAAAGAGGTTAAAAGGGAGGGGAGATAAAACAAAAGTTTAGACAACATGAATCAGTTCCATAGAAACCTTACTTCTGACTAGAATTCTACCAGATATAACCACCAATAAAGGGGGAGAGGGGACATTCAAGACAGAAGGTAAAAAGTCTTAACTGTAAAACCATGGGCTCTGGTTGTTAAATCCCAGGTCCAGAATTGGGTTCCCCCAGAGTGAACTGTTGGCCAGGGAGACACATAGGTTTCCCAAAACAATGTAGTAGGCTATTGGCAAAACACATCATTACCTGCCATAGCTAAAACGTAAACCCCTATTGCTTAAGACATCAAAGGCTGTCATCACAGGACATTGGATTATCATGCTGTAATTGAAAGGGAAACTAGCTCCCACCTGGCAGGCCTTCATACTGATGAAAAGCCCAATGGGAGCTCCCGGAAGATAATGCTTACTAACTGAATGAGTAAGCAGGAGACTAACTGAATGAGTAAGCAGGAGACCCTACAGATCACAAAATCAATGAGCCATGCAATAAGTATACACTTGTGCAATAGTGGCACACAGCCTCTGCGGGTAACCAACTATTCTCTGATTAACTGTGAGGCCCACTCTTCAGACAATAATTCATATCTGCTATTAGAAACTAAGTCAGAATCCCATGGTCAGGAAACTCACACACTCCAGAGGGAAGCTCCCAGTGCTATCTAAAAGAAGAGCCGGTTTGCACACCCAAAAGTATCACAAAGAGCTTTGTTTATCCCCTTTAACTCAAGCTGTTTTCTAATTTGGTGGGTGAATCTGTTTTATTTGACAGAAGGCCAAAAAAATGGAGGGGAACAAAAAGCCAACCTCCCACCACAAGACATGCTATGTCCATGACATACATCTGCCAGGTTCCAGGAGAAATTGTAAAGAAAGCCACAACATGAATATTACTCTTGTTTCCAGCCTGACAACCAGCCCCAAGGTGATGGTCACAGAGAGAGTGATCATTCAAACCCCATCACAGCTGAATCCAGAGGCTACAGAGAAGTCAGTTCTAAATCAGACTGCTATGCTAATAGGTCTAATTTGGCTTATGGAATATTTGAGAAGAGGGAGCAGAAAGATTGTGAGAGTCACAGAATGGGTAGAAATACCCTAAAGCAGAGTGCCCCCATTATCACATAGGAACTAACTGAGGCTTTCACGACACCACAGTGAATATCATATTTCCACTGAGGAGAGCTCCCAGGCTAACAGGAGTAATGACAAGAGGATCAAAGAGTGTAACCTGCAATAATGTATATACAATAAAATAAAATTTAAGAAATGATTTTGTCATAAATGCCAGAACTTGAAGAGTGAATTTTCAATTCAATTTCAGAGGAAAATAAAATTTTAATTTTTAATTTTTTTTCTACTCTCTGTGAACCAATATTAAGTTATCTAATTTCATACTGAGGACTGTCCTTACATTTCTCAAAAGATAGTTCTCAGTCATTTTTTTATTATTTAGAATGAATAAAGACCTTGAAAATGTCAAAGGAATTGAAGATATCTGTTTCTTTTCTGAAAGGAAATTCGATGACTTTTGGGAAACTAAGAGGTAGTAGAAACCTTTCTATTTGCAAAGCTTTTTAGAGTGAAAACACTATGTGGATACTAGGATTTTAAAGCATGGAATATAATCTTCAAAGTAAGTAAAATGTAAATAAGCCTCTCCTATTTGTTTTTAGAAATGGCACTTAAAATGAAGACACTTGTGATTTTCCATGCATTAAAGACAAAGGAACACAGATAACATAATTTGCAATGGTAAAAAGTTTCATAATGTTCATTGTAAATTAAGTGTAAAATCAATAACTTGTATGTGGAATAATTATGTGTATTAGATGACTAAGTTCATTCATTTATCTGAGTGATATACATAAAGTATGACTTAATACAAATGCATAAATGCTACGTGTTTAACATCAAATTAGGGCAGAGTTGATTGTTCTTCTTTGATCATAAATATTTATTTATAGTCTCTATCAATGTTTAGCCATAATGAACCATTTGAAATACTTCATGACTAGCCCTGGTTTTCCTCACTGCATTGATATGAGGATGCACTCTAAGTCTTCTCTATCCCAAGAACTATGACCCACTAGTTTTCCAAGTGTGTCACTCCTCTTCAAGTACTGTATGCTTCTATTCCTTAAATGCTTAGGGTTCTCATTGTTCCCTTCCATATGTGTTAGAAGTGCCTTAACATATAAATAATAGATTTCTGATGAAAATTAGAATATCCTTGCAATGAATTTCATGTCTAAGATTTATAATGATGCAAGTACACTCAACAATGTGGATATTATTTAAATCAAAGAATTATGAACTCTTGAGAATCTTAATGTTAACATTATAAATAACTGAAGCTAACATTTCACTGAGTTTTGGATGTGTGCTTGATGATCAGTATTCTAGTCCTTTATATATATATATATATATATATATATATATATATATATATATATATATATATATATATATATATATATATATATATATATATATATATATATATATATAGAATGATATAGAGATAGATTACCAAAGTTGAATTTTATAAACAATATTTAATTGCATCTATCAAACCTGCTTTTTCCCTGAAAATTATGTTGTTGTTTTTTTTTCTTTCTGAGACATTCTAGTAAGAGTTTAAAGTAACACAATCTTTGTCTCAAAGGATGAAGATAAGTGACATAAAGGCAAGCCTCTGTCAAGACAGGGCATTCACAGACAACCTTGGAGTGGTTTGTCATTATTGCTAGGTATACATTTAAGTTAATGTATCATTGCATATGTTTCAGGAGATAAAAATGTAGATGCAGCTAGATTCCTGAGAACATGACATTGAATTTTTATGTTTATTGTCAGAATAGATTAAATTATGTCTCAGAAATAACTCACAACATTCAGTATCTTAAAGAACAGTAGTTCCGTGCTTCTTAGGGTCGGGAAGTGATTGTTACTAGCTGTAGGTCACTCAGGAAAGATGAAGGAATGGTGATCCACATCTTAAAGAATTACATTTAGCAATTTTAATAGCATCATTTTCCCTCACAATCTATTAAGTTGTACAGCAGTGTCTGACTATTGAGAGCCAGTTCTCCAATGAATAATTCCATTTCTTATGGATATAAGCAAAATAATCTTTAGCTAAAGTAAGACTATTAGTGTAAGAACATAATGAAAGAGTAAAGTCAAGCAAATTTCTTCTAACTCAAAAATGGTGCAATATACTTAAGAAGCATGCAGGTTCTTCTTTGAGAGTAAAATGGATTTACCTTGTGGAGTAAACATCAGGTATCCTTCTAGATGGATTGGAGGGTATTATATCAGAAAGCCGTATAAGATAAATATCAGAAGTAACATTAGAAAGCTTTTTTAATATTAAGGCTAGCCTAGCTCAATGCACATATACAAAAATAAGTTATATTACATAATTATGTTATCAATAATTTTGATATTGCTGAACCCTAAGGTTAGTCAAAGACAAACAGAAAAATATGATAAATATTCTTTGACATTTGTGCAATTTTACTTCTTTGCAGAAATCTTTCTGTGTGTCATTTTTTTTCTTTTTAGTTTTTTTGTTTATGTCTTTGATTTTCTTTTAAATAGTATCTCACTGCAGAGCTCTGACTGATCTCAAACTAACTAAATAAGCGAAATCAGAATTAGTTTGGAACAGTCCTCCTGCCTCTGTCTAGTAAGGGCGTAAATGTGGGGATTATTAATGTGTGCCACCATACCTGTCATAGTTTTGATAGTTTTACCTTTATATTAGGGTTATAAAATGTGCTATGTTTAACAGCTTTAGGGGTTCATTTATTATTTCTCCATGTAGAAATATGTGAACCAGCCCTTCTCTTCTACTCCTGCCTCATCTTACAAACAATAGAGAGGCTGAGATTCAATGTTGCTCATCATGAGGTATTTCCCAGAACTGCCCATGACCTCAGGGAACAACACACACTTGAACTTCATATCTGTTCTTATCACTGTCACTTTAGGTTCAATTAGATTTTTAACACTGGAACTTCTTTTTCAAGATTATCTCCTATATATAATATATTCAAAAAGAAAATAGATTTAATGAAATTTAGTGCCTTTGCATAAAAATGAGTGGCTATAGAAACAAAATTATGGTAATATGTTAAATATGTGTAAGCATAGATGCTTTATTGAAGAAATTACCAATATTCAATAAATATTTCAAAATAGCAAATGATTTATAAAACCTAAGAAAGAAAAAAATGCTGTATGCAGAAAAATCAGTCTTTGTTAATATGATGTATTTGAACACTGAATGCACAATTAGTAAGTAACCCAAGGAATTTATTTCCATAGGTGTATGTATGATGAACAACAAATAGTCATATTTCTGTAAATCTAATATATTTTAATAAGAATGCAATATTATTTAATATAACAAAATTAAATTTGCAACAAGCTAAATATGTTTTATATATATGCAAATATATGTTTATGTTATAATATTAATATAACTATGTTATAATAAATATATGCAAATATATGTGTTATATTTGTTTATACATGGTAGTATCTCATAAAGGGCTTGCTATATTAGATAAAATATGATAAATAAAATTCATGTATGTATATGCTCAGAATATTAAGATGAACTAGTATAGAAATTACAATTCATAGTATCAATGAACCAAACAGCAAAACTCTGCAGAGCATATTATCAAATATAGGCAAACATCAATCAAAACACATAATATTTTCATTAGAGAAAATTCATAGCAAAATAGGTATGTAAATGTCCATAAGCACATGTGAACATCCAGTAAAAACTTCAAAAGATCAATAATTACTCTACCCTTCCTAGAAACCACCATTATTCAAGGAAAACAATCAGAAAACCCACCAACATCATTCTTTTGCAAAACAGAGTCTGTAGGATCTTCTATCTTACATGAACTCTGAAAAAACTTCAACCCAATAGTTAATTAAAATGAATAGTTTATCATTGTCACCATTTTTTAATTCTTCCAAGAGAAAGTGTGGGTAATAGTAGAACTGCTTGGTAAATGCATATGGCCCATCTCTTGTGAAGCACCACTTAAAATACCAACATTAGTAGAAAATGCCTCTCCCTTTGGCTCAGTAATTCCATTCCTATGTGCAAAACTGAGAGAAACTAAAAAATGTGTATCCACTAATTTTCACAAAGAATTCATATAGCCATTTAATTTTTTTATTATAGCTAAAATATAAAAAGAAATTATTAGGTTTTATCCTAGAAAATAAAATTAGAAAAGTATAGAAGAAATGGGGCTTTATTTGAAACATATATTTAATATTTGATTTGCATTTATTAAAATACAAAATAAATAGTATAAGGATAAAACTTACTAAAATCTGGGCTGGTGTTAAGTATTAATACTGTTAATTATGTAAATAATAAGCACTGAATAAATAAGCAATAAAGATTCAACAAGGTTACATAAAATAAATTTCCAAAAATATAGGATTATTAACTTGAAATTAATATTCATTAACAATTAAAAATTAATTTTATGAAGCATCTTATACAAATCTAAAAGAAAAAAATAAGTCATAATTTTGTGATTTCTTGTGAAAGTTAAATTCTCATGGAAAGGGTATATTTTGACTTACAGACTCGAGGGGAGACTTCATAATGGCAGGGAAAACTGTGGCATGAGAAACTGTGGACATCACCTCCTGTCCAACATCAAGTGGACAACAGTAGCAGGAGAATGTGCTTAACACTGGCAAGAGGAAGCTGGCTAAAAGTTCACCCTCAACAATATTCCTCCTCCTGAAAGATCCAATTCCAGGAATAATATTCAAGTTAAACAATCAAGGTAAAATGATGTAACATATATAAAACTCTTTAGCTTTTATTTTGATGCTACTAATTAGTTGGTAAAACAGTTTATAAGAATTATTAATAGATCCCTTAACAAGTTAATAATGCTACTAATCATAACACTGTGTTTCATAAATGAGAACAATTGAATACAAAAATATAATAACATTGATCACAATTTAGCCATCTTTGATATTCTTAAAAAGACTTCATATAATGATGGCTACTTTTATAAATATTTAAAATTTTATTTTAATTTCTAGTTTAGAGATTCAATACCATTTTTCCAGGTGTGGATAATGACCAATTCTTAAAATTTTTCTTTTTTAACTTTTGGCTTCTTTGCTGAGAAACAATATGAGGTGTGTATATTAGCCTCATTATTGCAATGTGATTATACTGAGTGAGTTTATTGTTAAATATTATTTTTCCTTAAAACCTGATTGGTTTAGGTTAATTCTTATATCAAGAGTTTGTGAAATAATATTGTTAAAGACAAACATCAGTGTCTAAAGGAATCTATATATTGTACAATATATGAAAAACAATAATTAATTGAGCACATCATTTGTCAATATAAGAATTATTTCAGCATAGCTAAAAATATTGTTTCTAATGACTACCTTAGAGATACTTGGTCATTCATGTTTATTGCAGCTCTATTCACAATAGCTATTAAATGGAACCAGCCTAGATGCCCCTAGTCTGATGAATGGGTATTGAAGATGAGGTTCATTTGAACAATTTCACAGAAAGAAAAATGAAATTATGAAATTTTCAGAGAAATGGATGGATCGGGAAAGAATAATACTAAGGGAGTTAACTCAGGTCCAGAAATCCAAATGCCAGGTGTTCTCCCTCACATAATGGCACAGCCAGTAATCATAGACTGTTACTAGAAAAACTGCAGTGCCAGGGAATAGATACCTTACAGTGAATTGTTGGCCATGAAGTTTCCTGAGGCCCCCAAAGTATTACAGGCCATTGCCAAGACTCTTCGTTCCCTCCCCTAGAATGAGATGGTAAGATCCTACTGCTGAAGACCATATATGCTTGAACTTCAGGTCACTGAGAAATCAAACTGGAGCTGAGCTGGAAACCTCCTCCCTGTTGACTAGCTGACAGAAAGCTGGAAAAAGATATGACTGCATAGAACCTTATGGGAGAGAGAAGTCATTTCTAAACCAGGTATTTCTAAACCAGGTATTTCTAAACCAGATGCTAATTTAAAATTTATAATAACTTTGGAAATTATTATGATAACAGATGTATAACAGCCACCTAAAAAGGAATTATAGAAAAGTTGTGTGCATGTGCACACATGTGGTGTGTAAAATTGCCCAAAGCACTGAATCTTATATTCTACTTTCTGCACTTCAAGAATAAAATGAGTTGTATTGAAACTTCACTTGAAAAAGCCAACAATCCCCAGTTTCTGAAACAGTGGGCATCCTCAAAAGATCAAGCTCAGAGCAGGTAAATCAGAATAGACTTTAAACAATTATAGTATCATAGTGGTTTTATTTAATATTTTTCTGTAAATGCTCCTGGAAATTCTGCCTAGAAATTATATACAGCAATCCCAATGTTAGAAGTGGTTGCTTCTGTTTATGGAACAAAGACAGACTCCATGATGGGCATATTTAAGCCTTGTTGCAGTCCCACTGGCTTGCTTAGGAGATAGTGGTAAAAACCCTTGTCAACATCATTATACCTGACCTTATCTCTATCTGTTTTAACAGTTTAGAAAACATTATCTCCATATATGTCATGCTTTTAATAAGTATCAATAAGGCAACACAACAAACTTGCAAAATTTTCCCAATGCATTATGATTATCTGGAGTACTTTTAATAATATCACTTAGCATAATGTTAATTTTAATTACATAATTTTAATATGTGAAACAGAGAATATATTATTATAATCACAAAACTAGATCTGTGTGGAAGCTAATATGTTCACTTTTTATTTTACTTGATTCTTAATGATGATATTTAGAAGGAAAATTAGTTTAGCTATTTCTATACCAATACAGCTCTTCCAAGTAAAGCTACAGCATTTCTGGCTACTCTTGCTTAATGTTTGAGCAAACGGGTTCCCCTAAACAGACAGGTCTTAGCTGTTGGATAAGGACCTAAGTGGCCAATCTGGTATTTCCTATGACTCCCTGTTGTCAGAAAAGGACTTTGGTCAATTTGCAGGAGCTGCCATCCTCATCCATCTACTTTCCTTCTTAACATCATTGAGCCAAGCAAATTCTTCTTCTACTCTTATCTGTTTCAGAAACATAAAAGTGAAAATTGACCCAGAGGGCCACATGTTTCGAAGAGAGACAGACAGACAGACAGACACACACACACACAGAGTGAGACAGAGAGAGAGAGAGAGAGAGAGAGAGAGAGAGAGAGAGAGAGAGAGAGAGAGAGAGAGAGAGAGAAGGAGTTCTTTCTTCCTCTTTAATTGAAGAATATTTTCCAAACAAAAATAATTCTAACATTCATATTACCAATTTCTCCCTAGGGATATTTGATTTTTAAAAATCAGGACAAAAGCAAGAAAGATGCTATAAATATTTTTGAATGTATATCATTATCTTTTTTTTTCCTCCTAAGGGAAACAGATGATAAAATATTTAATTCTGGGTATATGAGCTCTTCTTCCTGACAGTGCTTGGATTTTCTTTCCCCTGAAAATTGAATTTAAAAAAAAAATCTAACTTTTGATACGTGAAAAACTAACAACATATTTTCCATAATTTCAAAATTTGTCCCTTGCAAAGAGTCTGATCAGTTTTCCTCAGAGCTTCTGCTGAAATATACTATTTACCATCAGCAATTGAAGTGGATTGAAACAGACTATAGTTTTAGTCTACTTTAAAAGTTACGATTATTCACACCCCATATGTACTATAAGAAAATGATATATAATAAGGCATAAGAAAGATAAGCAGATTTCAATAAAACAATTGTTAAGTGTTGTGCCATAAACATCTCATAAAATTATAATAAATTAGAATTGTTATTCATAAAACATAATCAGAACAAAGTATGATACTGGTTATGCAAGTTTTTTTTAACCAAGGTATGTTATTGTGTTGCTGCTGCAAGGGTATATGCCTGCCCCTGGCACCCTCCCCAACCCCTCATCTCAAGAGTCCTTCCCACAGACCCAGTTATGCTATGCTTTGCAAGGTGTTCGATGCCTTTAATATGAGTCTGCTACCCACCCTCCCAGAAGCAACTTCTGTGAATTCTTCCTCCTGGCACTTTGACATCATTCCTTTGTGGGTGATCTGCTACTCTCTAACACTCTGCTTCCAGTATGCCTGCACATGCAGACACTCTCCTGCTTAACTCAGCCCTGCCGTGGTGGTTGTGTGGAACCCACATCCCTCTCCATGTACCCTCTTGCTCCTGTCATGTTCCAGCAAAGTTTATAACTCTATACTCTGCCTATATGCATGCCCTGCTTCATGCCAAAGTTCTGACTTCAAAGATGAAACTAGATGAGTAAATGGAAGACCTTCCATGCTCTTGGATAGGTAGAATCAATAATGTGAAAATGGCAATTATACAAAAAGCAATTTACAGATTCAATGCAATACCAATAAAAATTCCCAGCATCATTCCTCACAAAGATAGAAAAAAAAATCTCAAATTTTATATGGAATTGCTGAAGGTCCTGGATATCCAAAAATATCCTCAGGAAAAGGAACACCTCTTAGAAGTATCATCATACCTGATCAAAATTATGCTGCAAAGCCATAGTAACAAGACAGCAATGTATTGGAATCGAGACAGATATATAGACCAATGTAAGTGAACTGAAGGCCCAGCCATTAGTTCAAGTAACTACAGCTATGGGATTTTTGACAAAGGTGCCAACAGCGTTCAATGGAGGAAAGATAGCACCCTCAACAAATGGTGCTGGACCAACCAGATAACTTCAAGTAGAAAAATGAAACTAAACCCACTCCACTCACCATGGACAAAAATAATCTCCAAATACATTAAAGATCCCAATATAAGAAACTTTCAACATGATGCATCATAAAAAAGGAGAATTCTCCACGATAGAGGAGAGGAGAAATACTTCCTGAACCAGTAGCCCAGGAAGTTAAACAATCATTTAACCAGCGTGGTGTAATAAAGCTAAAAAGCTTTTTTACAGACAAATATATTATAATCAGAGCCAACAGACTACAAATATAAAGGGAGTAAATCTTTGCCAGCTATACCACTTACAAAGGCCTGATATCTAGATATTATAAAGAACTAAAAAAATCAATAAAAGAATTTAACAATTCATCCAAATAATGGGACAGAAAACTGAATAGAGAATTCTCAAAGGAAGAAATACAAATTTATAAAATTCACCAAAGAATGGTGAACATCCTTAATCATCAGGAAAAGGCAAATTAAAACAACTATGAGATTCCACCTTAATCCAGAAAGGATGACAATCATTAAAAAATCAAATGACAGTAAATATTACAAGGATGTGTGGGAAAAGGAACCCTCATTCACTGCTGGTGGGAGTGCAAACTTGTACAACCACTATGGAAATCAATTTGCAGACTCCTGAAAAAGATGAAAATAGTGCTACCAACTGACCCATCATTTCCTCTACTAGGCTTCTATTCTAAAGGCTCCACTCTTCACTGCAGAGATATTTGCTCAACCGTGTTTATAGCTGCTCAATTCACAATAGCTAAGAACTGGAATCACCCCCCAAGGTCCAGGGAATTTTACAGAAGGGATAGTGGAAAGACTGTAAGAGCCAAGGGTGGGAGTGAATATACAGAGGCATTGCCCACCCCTGCAACGACTGACTGCTGCTCTTACAATTCCATGGTGAATGCTAGCAACTCCAATATTGAGTGCCCTCAGTGGAGTGGGGGCAGGGAGGAGGAAAATGATGGTACCAACACAGCAGGTACCCATATAAACATTCTACTTAATAATAAAAAAGAATAAACACAAATGGTCCATACATATTTTTGAAAGTCTCCATCATCTTTGCCATCAGGAGAATGCAATTGAAAACCACACTGAGAATCCATCTCACACTGGTCAGAATGGCTAACAAGCAAAGAAACAAGCAAATGACATCAAAGATAGAAGCAAATGACAAAATGATGGTCAGGATGTGGAGAAAGTGAGACACTCATTCACTTGATTGGAATAAAAGCTTATGGAGTCATTATTTAAGTTTCTGTGGATATTTCTCAAAAATAAAATAGCAACAAATTTACATGTGACTTGGTTATGCCATTCTTTGTTATAAACCCTAACTTTATATGCTGGATTTTATACTGTAAATTGAGAGGTAGGTACCTATCCATTTGTATTGCGGTTCTATTCACAATAGTTAGGACAGGCATGGAATTATTTGAAAATCCAATCAATTTATGGATTTATTTTGAAAATTTTCTGGAATAGAGAAAGAGAGAACTGGAAATGGCCATACCAATAAGGTAACCCATGCTCAGAAACACAAGTACCACATGGACTCAATTTTCCAGATCATTGGGTACAAGTAGCTATGCATATCTCTGAGTCTCTGAGGCCAGGAATCAAGAAAAGGACCATGTGTGGAAGGAGGAATTGCTGGTGGGTATCAGGATCCATGGGGCAAAAAAGTTGGTGAGAATAAGAAAGAAAATATTTGAGCCTGGATAGGAGTTGGCAGATCAGGGAAAAATGGGAGGGGTGGGAGGATACTTGGTAGAACTAAAATATCTTTACTTTCCACATGTATTCATTTAACCAGTATTTCTTGAATGGATTTTGTTGTGGAGCTGTGTTCTCCAAATTGAAAAATTCCTTCCTGAAAGGACATGGATGGAATCATTGTTGGTGTCTTATCTGAGATGAACAGATGTTTGACCATGTCTCCCCAGGAAAAACAATGCACAAGTAATTTGGTTAGAGCACATTTAAACTGAGAGCTTAGTTCAGTGGTGCTGAAACAGTGAGTTCAATCATCTCTAGCCAAGGATCAGAAACTTCTCTCACGTCATTAGAAATTTTATTCACAAGTGAAATCATGATCTTTTATGCAGCAGTTCCATTTTAAGATGCATTGTGAAGACATTGTGGGTTACTTTTTCTTTAGTTAAAAAAAGTACTATACATTTGTCTGTTCAATTGTTAAAAGGGACATTTTATTAAGTGTGATGAACAAATAAATATCCTAGAAAATCATGGCTGCAGGAGAAAATAGTCACTGTAGTGTTTACTGTAAACAACAAATTGTGTTATATGAGAGTATCAGAAACCATAGACTCTGATTTTCTAAATTATACTAAATATCCCAAAAGTTACCTTAAAATATTGGAACCCCATGGGAGTGGTGGCAGACACCTTTAAAACCAGCACTTGACAGGCCGAGGTAGGAGGAGTGCCTTGAGTTTGAGGCCATCCAGAGACAACATGTAGAACTATAGTTCAATGTGGGCTAGAGTAAGCCCCTATTTGAAAAACCAAACAAACAATCAAAATAAATAAGGAAACAAAGTATTCAAAATGATTTCCCACAGTTGAAAATGGCTAAAATAGGTTAAAGCAGAAATGCACTTGAATAGAATTGCAAATCAAATCAGGAGGATGATAAATGAATCCAAAGATTATTTGCTGAGATTAAAAAATGTTCTGAAAATTATCAGAATCAAATGGAGAGATGAAAGTACCTGCATATCAAAGACAAGCACATCAGCCACAATTGATTGATGGAAACTGTGGGAATGAAGAGCAGAGCATTAGTAAGCAGTAGATAAGGTCAATGAGGAGATTAAAATGTTATGGATACATTGGTGAAAGAAAAAACTGGTTTGGTAAAGATTTATATTTCTGCTCCAGGCAAACATAAGACCCTATTGCTGAAGAAACCACAGACTGCAGACACACAACACCAAGAGTCCCTGCTTCATCCAGAATGGTAACCAGCCCCCAGAGGGTAGCATGTGTAGTACTGGAAGTTGATACATGAGCTGCCCGGGGGAAAATGACCAAAGATATTCTGAGTTACACAGAGGTCACTGATATACCACACTGTATGATGCTATGAGAATGCTGAAGACACTTCTATATGGCAGAGTTCTGTAAGCCAACTACTCATCTGTGCAATAGCAGTGCTAAACCTAGGTGGGTAATCAATGGCTTGCTAATTGCTTAAGAGATCCACTCAGTGTCAGGTAACCCTTAAATGGAACTGGAATCCATGAAAAACCCTTGTAAGGATCAATTACCTGGGCTCCAAGGGGATATCCTCACTAACCAGAGATCTACAGAGAGGCTATAACCATTAGAATCTCACCAAATTAACAGTTTGTCTCATTTAACCTATACTGATCTCACTCTCCATTGGAGATTATATTTGTATATTTCAGAAGGCAGAAAGAACCATGGACAAACCAATATCACCAATAGAACCAGAGATGTTTCTTGTCAATGAGGCAAGAGTGGAACCACTCCTAATTTATGATATAGAGTCCAGAAGAAACCTTTGAGGAAGTGGTGAGATGAGCAAGAGACCTACCTCCACAGCAAGTGAGCTAACCTGTGAAAGGATAATGGAGACAGACACTGAGGATACCAAACACAATCCAAAGCAGGAATCCAAAGACTCTTAAGACGTCAACTGTAAAGCAGACATAAAACTGACCCACCACAAATGATTCAGGGTTCTGAGTGGAAGAGGGTGCTGAAAGATTGTAAGAGCCATGCTGGGGGGGGCGAGAATATCCAGAGTCACTGCCCCCATCAGCAACAACACACAAAGAAAAAAAAATTGGCTACCTCTCCTACAATCCAGAGTCCCCTATCCCATGGACTAGTCCAGCAAGCGGACTGATATATAAAACAAAAGTGATAAAATTTAGTCCTTTATGTAAACACAACAGAATATCCCTTTTTATTCTCTATACATTTCAATTGCAAGCTTTGTTTGCTTGCTTGCTTGTTTGTTTGTTTACAGAGTACACATACCTGGCACTTAAGGAAATGTATGAATATTCTCAGTACTTTTATCTGATCACACACTCTATAAGAAGCTGAATTTTAGAATGTGATGTTTTTATAGACCTTAGCAAATAAAGTCACTACAGGTTGATATCCATTTTCTTTCAAATTCAGGCTTCATTTATTTGAGAAGCTAAAGCTGAAAATATGTGGAATTTTTAAGAATCATACGCATTGTAATCTTGACACATTTTAAGAGAAATAATTGAAATTAATGTAAGAACTTAAGAAATGTGCATATAACTGACTGACACCCAGAATTTGAAAGAAATTTAATATCCTTAGAAAAATTACCTTGGCAAAAGTGGGCTATTCTAGGCTATGATTATCCATGGGAGGATTTGCAGAGCTCATATTAATATGACTCTTCTGACATTATTAGATCCATAAAAAACACAAGTTTAAACTGCTGTTTAGCACACAGCATTAATTTTCAATACACCACTAGCAAACAGAACCATGAATAGTTTAGAAAACTCCTAATGAGCAACCTTCATAGATGATACATAATAAAGCCAATACAGAAAAGAATGTCATGAAATAAGAGAAAAGTATATTAGAAATAGAAAGGTTATCATTCATTTACAACACAGTCATTTATATATTTTTGAGTTTGTCATTAATGTGTATGTGTGTATGGTGTATGCATGGATGAGTCTGTGCCTGTTGAGTATGCATGCAAGAACAAAAAGAATTTCAGAATCTTTGATCACTTTTCTGGCCTGTTTCCTTCAGAAAAAGTACCTCGCCGGACCAGGAACTGCCAGGTTTTGACTAAGACTGACTGCTGAGTAAGCCACAGTGATCCTCCACTCTCCACCTCCCCCAGAGCTGAGTCTATTTGGTGCTGTGGATCAAAATCAGATCCCCACGCTCATCTTACAGTCTGCACCATCTCCTCAGACCGTATTTCAATAGAGAATGTTTCTAACACTCTACAAGTTGTAAATTGATTATGACATATACATTCAATTTTGACCTTTTTGAAATGTGAGTATTGTCACTTGAGACATAGAGCACTTGTCTAGCAAAGTTAGGATGATATAGAGTCCAGAACTTTTCTCTGATTTATAAAAGCAATATATATTCTATGATAACTCAACAAATTGTAAGAGATTAAAAAAAAAGAACAAACACAAATTTGGTATCACACGACTTTAGCAGTGTGGTATCTTTTTGGAGGACTCTCCACATTAACTTAAATAGTGGTCCCATCAATTTATATTCCCACCAAGATTGAATTGGTTCCCGTATCCCAATTTCTTCCCAGCATTTGTTGTTATTTGTTTTCTTGATTATAGACATTCTGATTTGATTATTATGGAATCTTAAAGTGATTTAAATTGCATTCTCCTGATGGTTAAGAATATTGAAAATCTTATTAAATATTTCATGACATTTGTGTGTGTTTGGGAAAATGCCATAATAAAACCTAATTTTATATACTAATAAAAATAAACACATTTTATTAAAAGTCTCTGGCACTGCACCATATAACATGGCCTCAAATGGCTGAGGCCCTATGCAATCTCAGGTGGCTGAGAATTCACTGCTAGCAGGACTGAAGCCCTTTCCTTGCTGAGTGTGCTCTGGGGACTGACTGCTCTCACCTTTTAGAGGCTCCAGTGAAGCCTTTCCTCTCAGGGCAGGCAGGGTCGTTCATGTCTTCAAATCCCCATCAAGAGAAGGTCTCACAGTTCTTAGATCTCTTTCACATGGGCGCTGTTCATTGCAAGACCTCATCTAGTTAAAGATTTCCCTCATCAGCTCATTGACACCTCATGCAGGATCTTAAACTCCTGATTAGTTTGGCTTTTTTCCATGAAGGTAAGCTAGTCCTGGGAGTGAATCCCTTCACATTCCTCACTTTGCTCACACACAAGGGGCATTCTGCAGAGCCTGAGCCTGCGGGTGAAAAGTTTGGGGGCCATAGTTGCTGTTTTCGCTTCATTAAAATGTGACACATTTTATAAATCAAGGGATTTAGAGCTGTCTCTATATGCCTAGACCTTAACAGATCCTAATATTCTTGTCAGTTTTTCATAGTTATTCACACTGCATAATATTGATGATCAAACCTAAAATACTGCCAGGCGTGGTGGCCCACGCCTTTAATCCCAGCACTCAGGAGGCAGAGGTAGGAGGATCACTGTGAGTTCGAGGCCACCCTAAGACTACATAGTGAATTCCAGGTCAGCCTGGGCTAGAGCGAGACCCTACCTCGAAAAACCAAAAAAAAAAAAGAAAGAAAACCTGAAGTACTGAGCAGTGCGGAAACCTATGTTCAAAATCAGATCAAAATCAGAGTCTCACATTTATGTTAGAGAAGTTGACTAAGTATTCTTCCCTTAATTTCATCTCTGTCAAATCTCATATGGATTTTTTCAAATTCCAGAAATGACTAAAAGCTTAGAAATATCTTCATACTGCTAAATAAAAAGTCAAAATAAAATTAACAATAGTATTAAACTCATTGTTGTTGAAACAATTGAAGGCAAATTATGTATATAAATTATTTAGAATTGTCTACAATTAAAAAATTTTCATTATGTCCTTTCAAAATCTTTGACAGTTATCAAATTTTTGTCAATGGCAACCTTCTTTGTTTCATAAGATAAAACAACACATATTTTCAGAAGGTTAAGAAACACAAAAGGTATATCACTAAAATGTGAGTTGATAAGAACAGGTATGTTAGTAGCCGGGCCTGGTGGTGCATGCCTTTAATCCCAAAAGAGGTAGGAGGATTGTCGTGAGTTCAAGGCCACCCTGAAACTACATAGTGAATTCAAGGTCAGCCTGGACTAGAGCAAGACCCTACCTTGAAAAACCAAAAACCAAAAAAAAAAAAAAAGAACAGGGATGTTAGTTGTCTGATTTACAACTGTATTTCCAGTCTGCAGAACAGTGCCTATGACAGTCTGGAAAGATGTATGTAAATAAATGGATTATTTATCATTAGTTAAGCCTAATGATTAATAGAACAGAAAATAACCTTCATAAAGTTAATCTACAGTGTATATTTTCAGGCTAAAATGTTGAGAACAATGAGTTGTAATGTCATCTAGTGTCTCTACTTTATTCAACAGTAATAACACAATGCTGTAGGCTACAAATTATCATTTTAATTGCCAATAATCATTCAAATTTTCACATAAAATATTCCACTTCACACCAGTAACTAGCAATGAATAAATCTCCAATCTTCCACCTCAAGAATCTATTTTCATATTTCTTTTCATGTCTTTTGAAAATGATGAGCATGGGTATATATTCTTTTCTCAATTCCACAGGAAAATGTCTGAATTTCATGTTTCTCTTCGAGGAACACTTGCTCAGTGCCATGCTGTCCGATCTCTTCTTTCAGCTTCATGAAAGAATCAGAAAGCTGTCATCTGCTTTTCAGTCTGAGGAGGCAGCTGTCAGATTGTCATATTTTAAATGAAATCTCTGTTTTTGATATCATCTTTGAAGATTCTTCCTTGAATGTTGTGTTCAATAATCCTAAATTCTACATCAATTTCTTCTCATTTACTCACTCTGTGTTCATCAGATTTCAACTATCAAATTTAATTCCCTTCATAAATTTATGAGACATTTCATTATTTCTTTAAATATTACTGTGTCCAGGTCACTAATTTTTCCTCATTCTCTGAGTCCAATTCAATGTGATTCTTAATTGACTGAGTTATAAATGAGAGATAACCTTTATATTTCTAAGATAACTTCCTATTATTTCATGACTTTTTTAAAATAGATTTATTATGTATCATCTATAAGGTTGCTCATTGGGAGTTTTCTAAGCCTTCATGATTCAGTTGGCTAGTGATGTATTAAAAATTAATATTGTGTGTAAATTTGTTATTTATTCTCTTGAAAATTTCTACAAATGTAGAGAACAAACCTTGATAATCTACTTTCCCCATCCGCAGTTCCTCCCTCCACAATCTGCCCTTCACTGAACCCTTTCTAACTTCTAGTTAGTCTTTCTTCTACTTTGATGACATCATTTCTTTTTCAGTCTATTATACAAGTCAAGTGTAGACATTGTCAGCCACTCTGAGTCTACTTTGTGACCGGAAGGCACCATTATAAGCCCTTTCCACCCCTTTCTTTGGCTCTTACATTCTTTCAACCAATTTTTCCACTATTGTCTCTGAGCCTTGGAGGATACGATAGAGTTTAGAGTTCACCATTTCACTGTCAATTTTTTTTTCTCAACAATATGGTGAGTTTTGAGTTACCCTGTGGTCACTGACATCTGAAAATGGAACTATCTCTAACCAAAAGTGAGAGTAGCATTTATATATGGGCATAAGCCTATGTGTTTGGTGGGCATAACACATGCATTTATGCAGATAACAGTAGTACCCCCTTCTCGGCTTATGACATAGCCATAGGCTTTTGACTAGGTTTTCAGTACCAAGCATGTACTCCTTCCCATTCAGCAAGCCTCCAGTCCAATGAGAGAGCAGTTGGTTTTCCCCATGACAGACATGTCATTATTGAACCAGTTGGCACGTTTGGCCTGGCTGCCCAGCCATAAGGCTTGCAGAGTAGGCTACTGATAACATCATTGATGACTTCTCTTCCCCAAAAGGCTGTGTGCTGCATTGCTCTTTCCAGAATCCTGACAGCTAGTCAACAGGCTGGAGGCTTCCATCTCAGCCATAGCCCAAGCATGTGGAGTCTTCAGCAACCAGGCCTTACCATCTAGTTCTGTGGGCCACCAAGAGGCTGGACAGTAATCTGTAATATTTTGGGAGCATCAAGTGCCTCCCTCACCAACAACTCTCTGGAAGGTATTTTTACCCCTGGCACTGAATTTTTTTTTTCTAAGAACCATCTATGTTTTCTGGTCTCACTATTGTCCACCTCCACAGGATACTTCTTTCCAAACGCCCTGTCTCTTTCTACTTATATATTATCAGCTTGTAAAAATGTAGATTTTTATATGGCTTATGCTTAACATAATTTTGATCAACACACCTCATCCCACTCCTCTCCTCCGTTCCCTTCCTGATCCCACTTACATCATTCCACCCCCAACTTCCACCCTAACACTTACCTACCATTCCCTTTTGCCCTCTATTACTTACTTTATTCCAACTCACTTATAAATCTAAACATTTGCAGCACGGTTTTGTATATGATAGAGAACATGCAGTGTTTGACTTTCTGGATCTAGGTTGCCACAGTAGAATCTTTCCTAATCCATTCATTTCCCTGAAAATTTCATTTTAATATGTTTATTATGAATAACCATATAAATTGTATGAGCAAATCTTGCTAAGGTGTCCCCGGTTCCTTTCTCTCTGACCCCTACCCACTGGGGTATTTCCTTGGAGTGCATAATGGATGTGTCCATAGGTTAGGGGGTTATGAACTGCACCCAAAGTAACCCGGCGGAATAAAACTCCATTTTGTATAAAATGAAATGCATCAATAGTTAATTGGTTAGAGTCATTTTTTTCATTTTAAAAGTGTGTCTCTGAAGATATTGCTTATGTTATATGCAGATATAAATCTTCATTTCTTTATAATACAGTGTTGTTCATGGAGTAATAGGGAAGTTGGATCATTAATATTTTTAAAAATACACACATATTTTCCCAAAGCAGTTGCAACATTTTACAAAGCTTCTACAAAGGATAGAAATATCAGTTGTCCTCAAGGTAGGTAGCCCAAATTTTGTTATATTAATCATATTATGTCGTTATGGCTGTCACAAAATGGTATATCACTATGTTTGCATTGTTTGAATCTTTTTATCATCAGTAAAGGTTTCCAAGCTTTTTTGTTTCAGATACCCTCATTTATTAAAAGCCTGCTAAAATAGGCTTATTTTCTCATGAGGATTGCTTGTATTCATACAATTAAAATATAAAAATATTTTACACATTCTAAATATGTCCTGGGGCAGACATAAGTATTATAATTGATTTTTATCTCTGATTATAAGGCTTGTCATTTTAATCAGTATACAATTTCTGGTGACCTGTGAAACATTTTTAATCATTCACTTGCACCTGTGTGTATATGTGTGTGTATGTGCTTTGTGTTTTTGTATGTGTGTGATTGTATGACTGTACAAGTATTTCTTGTGCCTGCAAGTAAGTTACAAATTTTTGCACCATTTTTTGGGTCCCTCTTTATTTGTGCGGCTCGGACATTGAACCTGGACCTGCAAACTTTTAAATCAAGTGCCTTTAGCCTCAGAGTCATCTCTCCAGTGCCCACATGACTATTTTGTAAACGGTAAATATCTAAGAACAGTATGTTTTCTCAAATCTTATAAAATTATTGAACAACAAGTAATTTCAGGTGTGATTTTTAATTATTATATGTAGAGAGCTGTTCAGTGTTTCTGACTTATTTTTCCGTACTCAAGACGTTGTGTCCAATTTTGATGAGACAAAAATGAAGACAGGCATTCTGATTTTTGTCTCAGGCTTATGAAAGAGGTTTTTCATATTAAGTGTGGTATTGGACATAGAATGTTTATTTCTTCATCCATTTACTCAATAAGGGGATATTGAGTATTGAGGGTAAAACGAAAGTGAGGAAGGATTTTGACTTCATGAATCTAATAGGATAGCTGAAAGAGATGAGAAAATAGATAATATCTAGGTAAATAAATAAACTACAGTGTTACTACAGAACATTGCCAATGTGTTTGATTATTGAGGATCCCTTTTTCGTATTAAATTTTTATTTCTTTTTTTGTGTGTGGCTTTTCGAGGTTGGGTCTGGCAATAGCCCAGACTGATCTGGAATTCACTATGTAGTCTCAGTGGCCTTGACCTCATAGTCATCTTTCTACCTCTGCCTCCAAAATTCAGCTTTTGTCATCTATGCTACTTAAGAATCAAGGCCATCTAACAATGTATTTGCTTAGTCGATGTATTGAGGAAGTCAATGATTTATATATTTTATTTATATATTTTATTAACAAACAATCATGCAATTGCTGTACGGTACATGCCTTTATTCCCAGCAATCAAGAGTGGATGGAGATTTACCTGCTGGAAGTTGATGTCCAGTCTGTGTGACATAACAAAGCCTTGTCTCAAAAAAATATTTATTTCAAAAATCTTAAAATGTCTTCCGTGTCTTTGGAAAGGTTTGTCTGAGGAAGAGCACAGTAAGTTCGTCATCTACTACACTTCATTATGGATTTTTTTCCAGCCTATCTAATAGACTGTGAGCTCAGTCAAGCTGAACACTGAACAATGCCTGACAAGTAATGGTTGTTACCTAGGTTGATGTGTCATGAACATAAAAATTAAAAACATGGGCATTTTGATCCTCTGAGCAAAAATATTTAATACATTATAAATTATGTTTGACCAGGTTTAATGGTTCATGCCTATAATTCCATCCCCAGGAGGCTGAGTGCTAAAGCCTTCCCTGAGTACACAGGCTACACAAGGAGTTCCAGGTTGGCCTAGATGAGACTGTCAAAAAAAATCCTAACTAACTGAATAGCATTTTGTTTATGAGCTCTCAAGTTAATAATTGTCAGTTTTTTTATGTCTTGGTTCATTATCTTATTTCATGGTAAAATGCAATTGCATTGTGTGAATGTCAGAAGTTATTATTTTGTATTTGATGATGACATTCTTTATCCTTAGAAACAGCAAATTTTCTATCAATTTCTTCTTTGCACCAAGAGCCTGAGACACTGACATATATTTTAAGACAGCATGTCACAAAGAAAAAAAATTAAGGAGGCTGGAGATGGTCATTGATTGTAAGTACTTGCTGAGCAAGCCTGAGGACTTGAATCCAGATCCCCAGAACTCACATAAAACCAGACACAAGTACCATAATGTATGGTTTATAATACAAATCTGTATAGTGTAATGAGATGCAGAATCCGAAGAACCTTGGAGCTTCCAAGACAACTAGTAGGCATTCCCAGTATCACAAAGCAACAATATAAACCCTGTTGAAAACAAGGTGGACAGAGAGGATTGACATCCCGAAATTCTCCTCTGACCTCCACATGCATGGTGCTGTACATGCATGCCCAGACATACTCTACACATCCATAATATACTTACACATACATACTTACATGTAATTTTTCTATTTTTCAGTGTGAATGCATAAATTAAGATGATTTAAACCCGTAAGTGGGAGCTTTTGCTAAAATTAGATGGTAGTGTCCAAAAGCCAATAGTTAATGATTATGAAAACTGTCCTCAATATCCATGCAATGGAGCACTGTTATTACTAAAGATTTTGCACCATGGCAAAAGGACCTAGTGTGCCTATACTCTTTCTCCTTTTCTCTATTTCTCCCTCTGTTGGCAAATATAGAAATAAAAATATTTGAAAAAGAAATGGGCAGAAGAAAAATTAGTCCAGAAGCAATATGTTTCTCAGGTTCTGTCACTGAAATTCAATTTTAACTCTTCTTTGTCTCCACCTGATCATTTTTCCTCATCTGCCCAGAACAAAATTTGGAATAAATTCCCAAAATAATATGGTTTTTGTATTTTGTATTCTATCTTACCTCAGGTACCTATATGCAGCACAAATAAAAATTGGGGAACTTAGGATTTAGTTATAGTTTATAGTGAAATCAAACTAAAAGTCAATCAATTCCTAAAATGTCCTTGTTTGGCTCTGTGTCATTAGTAACTGGAATATTTTTCTCTTACCAGAATACTTCTTCAGAGATGCACACTGTGCGGCCTCACTCATATGTAGAATCTAAAACTGTTGGCCTCATTGAAGTCAATTAGATGTAAGGTTACCAGACACTAGAATGTCTGGGAAAAGTTGGGGGTAGGTGTTGGTGATTAAAGGATACAGTATTAATTAGGTAGGAAGAAAAAGTTTAAGAGATCTCTTGCTCATACCAGGGATTGTGGCGTATTCCTGTAATTCCAGAACAGTAGGATTGCAATGTGTTTGAGGCAGGTTTGACTACATAGTGAGTTTATTTATGGTCACAATGTGCTATACAGTGAGACACTATTTCAAAGAAAATGCCTTAACTTTACTTAGTTTACCAAACTTCAGAACTCTGCCTAGCCTAACTGATATATATGTATTCATAAAACTTATTTTAACCTACTTTTGGACAAAATCATGTAACACAATGTCAATGTCATAATAAATGGAGAAGTGTCCATGTGACACATTGAATCCTGTGCAAAAAGTGAAAAGCAGAATGGTTTCCTTGGCATGAATTTGTATCATTATGAAGTCTAAAACTGGTGGTCAAATCATCATTAATTGGGAAGTATTTACATTTAGTTGATGTGATGGTTTGATCCAGGTGTCCCCCACAAATGTATGTGTTCTGAATGCTGGATCCACAGCTGATGGCAGTTTGGGTATTGGATTCTTGTGGGAGGTGTGTTGTTGGGGGCAGGCTTATGAGCGATATAGTCAGCCTCCCCTAAGGTGCCAGTGCTTGGCACACTCTCCTGCTGCTGTTGTCCACCTGCTGTTGGCCAGGACATGCTGTCCAACCTCTCCTCATGCCATTGTTTTCCCTGCCCCCTTGAGTCTGTGGGCCAAAATAAACCCATTCCTCCCATTGGTTACCTTTGGTTGGATTGTTTCTGTGCAGCTGAAGGAGAATGCTGACTACAATAGACGTGTCTTCAACAGGTGTTACCTTATTAAGCTCATCTGACTGGGACTGTATTGGTTTACAGAGGGCTGTTGTATTGTAAGTTGCCTGGTGCACAAACCACATCTTTGATTTGCTATTAGCAGATGTGGTCATAGTAGTCAACGGCCCTGTGAACTGCCTTGGCTTTTCTGCTACTTCTGTGGGTATCATAGAAGTGCCACTATTTATCATGGACACTGAGATATTTAAAATGATTTTTGTCTCTGCTATTTTCTTAACAGCCTTCTCACCAACTTCAGTGCACTGCAGGAACTCACTCAAATATTTTATACCAGCTTATAGTTTCACTTTGGTGTGCTGATTCATTAGGAGCAATAATGAGGCTTAAATAATGCCACTTGCTAATGGAATATAAATATGGAACCACAGCAGCAGGTCCCTCCTTCCTTCACTCTTCTTAGGGTGGTAAAGAGAGTATTAAGGTTTAACACACAGGAGGACATCATACACACACCAGGTGAGGCTTTCCATCCACTGTTTTGTTACTTCTAAGGACAACTTTATTTTCAAACCACTTTTTAACCTCCAACATTGCCTTATAATATAAATTACCAAAATGTTAGCAGTGAAATATGTGCAGCCTAAAGGACACCATATATGGTCCTTAGAAATAAACAACAACAACAAAAACCAAGAAATGACTCATATGAATTCTGGCGTTTCCTTCAAATGACAATTGTTCAGAAAATTGTAAGTATGTTCATCTTATATTGTTTCACATATCACTTTATCGTGTTCGTCTTCCTTCCAAAACCCATTGATCAGATTTATGAGGTTTTTATGTTTTTAAAATAAAACTTAGAAAATATTTTGAGCTAGAGATACATTTGTATAACTTCTTTCAAAGTCCTCTTAAAAGTCTCAAACTGTATCACTTTTCTTTCTCTAGTGGCCTGATGTAAGTGTCCAGAAAAAAAATACTTGTTTCACTAGTTAGTCAGTTAATCACAAGCATGGTCAAAAGAAAACATAATATTATGTTCTCCAAAGCTTAACCTCCCTCCAGGATCTTCAACCTGATATTTTAATAGTCATAAATGTGGTAATTATTAAATTTAATCCCTTTCAACATTTCTGTTGAAATTCCTTCTCTGAATGAATGCCAAGTGTATCAGTTACTTTCTTTGCTGGGATTAGTGACCTGACCAGAAGCAACCTGAGGAAGGAACTTAGTTTATTGGTGGTGTGCACATTCCATCCTGTGGTAAAACAAAGCCTACACAAGAAGCTGCCATTTTATCTTCATATCAGAAGGAAGTGGAGAGGAAGAGACTAGTCATTGGTGCTGGACCATAACACTTCAAAACAGGGCCCCAGTAACACACTTCTCTGAGCATGTCTCCATCACTTAAATTTTCCACATCCTTCCTAAAACTTCAACTTTGGAATAAGTATTTAAACACATGAGTGTATGGGAGACATTTTACATTTGAACCACCACATTCCTCCCAGGTCCCCATAGATCCATGGCTATTTCATGAGGTGAAATGTAAAGATTAAATACAGTCCAAATTTAACAGTCTCCATATTTTTTACCCCTCCCAACATGATTAAATGTTTAAACTACCTTCCCAAACAGCACCAACTACTTTGAATTAAGAATTCAAATACATGAGCATGTAAGGACATTTTAAATTCAAACCACCATACGAAGTAAATATTGAAAGAATATAAATATGGGAATACTTGACTGGTTTTACTCATGTAGAATATGGAAATATTTTTAAGCCAATTTAAACTATTTATAATCAGATATAGAAATATGTCAAAAATCTAATTGAATATAGAGAATTTGTCTTTTTAAAAAAATATCACCCCACATACTTAAGGATGCTCAGCAGCCACATGTGTCAAATAACTGTATACAACTGAGCATTGCAAGACCAGAGATCTAACCATATAAGTAAGTTTTCTTTTCCCAATCAACCTGAAAGAATTGCTGTAATTCTTTGTTTGCTTGTTTGTTTGTTGTTGGTGGTTATGGTTGTGTTTGTGTAATATGTGTGCTTTAGTGTATTCATAAGTGTTTGAATCCTTGTGGATGTAATAGGAAGACCTGGAGCTCCTCCTCTGTTGTTCTGCTGCCTGAGTTCTCTGAGGCACAGTCGTTTAATGTGGAGCTCCCTGGTTTGGGGTTAGATAGATTTGCTTACCAGGGAGCCCCAGCAAGTGTGATTACCAGTGTCCCAGCCCAAATACAGGGAATTTGAAAATATTTTCTATGTGGAACTAGCAAAGCAAAATATCCATAATGCCTTTTCTGCTATTTCATTCCTCTACAAAGAGGATTTTTAAAATAGAGCAAATAGTGGAGACAAAATGACAGATTTATACAAAATTATTTCAGATTCGGCTTTTGGTGTGTATCTTTGTTGTATTTACCCAAAGCATAAGCTTTCCTGAAACTTTATCTTACTGTCATTCAACATAAATTACCCCTAAACAGCAGAATCCTTGATGGCCTTCTGCAACCCTTAAGAATCATATCATATATTCAATTCTGTGCATGTTGCTGATGGAAGGATTCTGAATGTTTACTTGACTGGCGAAATGGTAGGCAAACACCACTGTCAACACTTAGGGTGCTATTCTTTTTAATAGGATAGTACCTGCTATGAAACACATTATAAATAAAAATACATAGTACATAAATATGCTTGCAATAGGCATAGATACACTGCAGAGGAGGCAAAAATTGTATTATATCTTAGCTAAAACTAGATAGATGTGCTTATAAAAGAAACAGAAAATAAAGTGATAAACAATTATACCAATCATTTCTAAAAAGTTAAAATCCTTATGAACCACTAGAGAAGCTCCACTGAAATAATGGGTGCTGCGTTCGAGCAGCCCAGGTTTTGAATTCAGATATAATCAGTATGCTGTAACATTCTGTCAAGTATCCAAAAGGTTAGTATCTAGCTCAATAGATTTGGTTTTTTTGAAATGACTGATATCTCTTGTGGGACCACAGTTTTGGAAGTCCAAGTTGAAGGTATATTTCATTGGCTCCTAATATGGGTTCCTCTTCTGTCTTGCTATAAATAGGCTAAGATTTTGTCTTGATATAAATAGTCCCCTTCTGTTTATGTCCCCAGGTGGCCTTCAGTCTGTATGTGTAGATGGAATTTTATCCTCTTCTTTCCTTATAAGAACACCAAGCTCATCCAGAGGGTCTCACCCTTAAGGTACAACTAACCTTAATTAACTTCCTAGGGCATCATCTCCAAATGTCAACATGCTGAGGATCACAGTTCCAACTGAAGAATTTAGAAAGACATGAGCAATCCGTTCTTATCAATGTCCTATTAAAATGACATGGAACAGATTTTGCTTAGTTTGGGATCGTCAGAGCAAATGTGGCAGTGACAGCAAAGAAACAGTGGTGAAGATGCTGTGTAATTTGTGACTACCTGTCTGAGGGTCATCTGCAAGTTAAAGCTAAATTATCATTACCAGTTGAGGGTGCAGGTTACCAGCACCAACCAAATGCCATTGGAATGTGCTAGGTGATGCAGAAAGTTCTGACAAGAGAAGGAAATAAACTATTTTTGACCAATTGGTTTAGCGTCTATCTAGAGGATATGTTTGGGCTGACTGTTAAATAAATAAAGGGTTCAAAAAGCAAAACAGGAAAGCATTCGAAAATTGTTGGAGTTTTATTTCATCTCTAATTGTTATTGGAAACCTAATGGAATGCTTTCATGTGAACCATCACAACTTTCTGCCTATGCCTAAATATTGAAAGCCTGTAGAATTGAGTCAGAAATAGATCTTAGAATTTTAAAGACAAAAATCACATCATTACTTGCTTGAAGGGGTAGAAATGAAAGCAGAACAAGGGTGTGAGTTTCTGTTGAACTAGAAACTTTCCCATTAGGAGGGGACCTCATGGAGTAGAACTGAGCGCATATCCATGTCCGGTTATAGGCACAGCTCAGTAGAAATGCAAGATCACGGTCATGATCATCTGGAAGGAGACACTAGTAACAAGAAGATTTGTGAAAAACACAATTAAAAAGTCATTGCAGATTATACAGGAAGCTGTAAGAGCATCGCTAGCTGATCAATCAATTAGTCAATCAATCAATCAATCAATAGGGATTCATCCTTTATTCCAGATCACCTTTGCTCTGATGGAAACACACACAGGGAGGTAGAGGGACTGAGATCAGAAATTCAACTCACCTAATGAAATAAACTTGGAGAAAATTAGGAAGAGGAGCTTATATTTTCTCAAAAAGTGATACTTCTAATCCAGAGACACCAATAAGTATAGTTGACAAGATTTTATGTAACTAACCAACGTTCAAATTTCTGATTGATTACATGCTAACTTTGAATCTCATCTCATTTGAAGGAATTGTCTGAGGCTTAAAACACAAGAAGAATCATCTCTGAATTTATCCCCAAAGCAGATTCATGAGCCACATTGAAAAGAACGTGGAATAAATAAAGTTGCTTTATGGTTTGCACACTGAGACTAACACATTTAAGAAAATGGTTGCATTCCTACATGGTGACATAAATTAATATTTGTATATTAAACCAGCACTTCATAACATACTAGTATTTCCCTTTTATATTTTCAGGAAATTTCATATAGCTTACTAAAATTTTCCCATCTTGTACAATTCAAGTAAACTTTTAAAGGTTTTGGCTTGTGTGCATTGTGAAAATTCTATTTATGTAGCAATTTGAGTCTTTGCCACAGTTTTCAAAAGTTATATGCTATTGTTTCTGGGCATATGTTCACAAAGTTTTAAGAATAGACTGTGCAAACATCTGTAAAATACAGATTTCATTAACTATCTAATATTCTACTGGGCTTAGAGATCCCCATTACTGTATTGCAAAGCATGTGACTTTCAGTTCTATTTGCATTTATGATTCTACTCCAGAACAGACACCTCACAGGAATATCAATTATTAAAGAAGGGTTTTCAACAGAGCAGATAATCAGTAAGGGAGCCAACAAATAAAGCTACTCCAGGGATAAGTTCTCCCAGCCTCCTGTCTGAAGTCCAAGGTATTTATCCAGTTTACACAGCAGCTGTTGTTATAGTCACTAACAACAAAGCCTTAGAGATAGAAGGACTCTTTGTTATGCATGTGATTGCCCTTTTAGAATAGTTGGGAAAATAGGGTTTGTTTTCTTTAATGTTAAAAATAGGATGAGAAAATGGACCTCAGTCTGTGATAATCCTTCTGGGAGAATGCAATTTACATAGTGTTTTGTTTCTATTTTGAAGATGAACTACCTCTGCATAGACTGCAATGCCTTTTAAAAATTGTATCTCATGATAAGCAAGTCTTTTGTTCTCTGATTTTTTTGTCTTTAAGGTTACAGTTAGTATTTGTAGTATACATAGTTAACAGCATGATAGTAGTATTATATTTGAAAATATTTCCATGTTAAAAATAACTGATTGGAAGGAATATAAAATGTTGCTTTAAGATTACAATCATTAACAATTAGAAGTGTGTGACTCTTTTCTCATTATTGTCTCTGTCATGAGCAATAAAATATATATATGAAAACTGAAAACTGCTGAAAAAATTAAATTTTAGATGGGGTCAATTGTAGTTATTTTGCCAATCTTACAGATTTCTATCTAGATTTATAAAATTTATGCATGGGAAATTTAAAATGTTTGACTGAGCATATTTCTTAAGAATTTTGTAATCATCCTGTAGTTTTGTTTATAGTCATTTTACTGCTATCTACTAAACATTTCTGGGCACTCTTCTAAGCAAAAGTAACACACATTTTTTTTAAAATCAGAATTTCCTGTCCATGTAAGAATACCAATCAGAACCAGAAGTGGTAATGCATACCTATAATCCTGGCACTGTGGAGGCTGAGATAGGAGAATCATGTCAAGTTTAAGGCTAGCCTTAGATACAGAGTAGTAACATTTGTCAACAAATATATAAACAAAAAATGCCTCTCTACATTATTTTGAATTTACCTAAGAATTTAATATTGGCATCAAGAAGTAATTAGGTGTTTATACATGTGCTTGATTCACACACAATACAGTACTCTTAATTACACATATTTAATTAACCTGGACCTTATTTCTTTCAACTCAGATATGAATGTCACTGAACTTGAAATGCCAGTAGGCATCAAAAAGCCAGGATCTACTATCTAAAAGAACTAGAAGATATGGTTTTAAAAGTCCTAACTCTATTTTGGTATAGTAACAGTTTAATATAGAATTATTCTACCTGTTTTCTTCTTCCTATATTATTGACTTATTTAAAATGAAGAGACACTGTGTTGTATTGTTATAAGTTTGATCTAAATTTGCTGCATGTGCCCTCTATTGATGATATTCCACCCCAGGGAAATTCTGTTTTACTAGCTTGAAGTTAACTTTATTTGTTTAGTTAGTCTTATCCAGAAAATTTGTATTTAGGAAACTTTCTAAAAGCATATTTCATCCTTTTTGTCTTAGTGATATAATAGCCTATATTCCAAACTTTTAGATGCAGAACTTTGAATTTAATTATAAATTATAATTGGATACTCAAAGGAGACAAAGTGTAAAATCATATTTGTCATTATATCACTACATACATTATTCTCAAGTGAATGTGTTATGTAAGCAACTCAATTTGTCTTTTAATTTTAAGTCCTTCGATTGAAAAATACTAAATCATTTAAGGTGAAAGTTTATGGAACATAGTTCCAAGGACACAAATTATAGTGTCAATATGCCTAGTGTTATTTAGTTTCTTTTTGTTGTTGCTATTGTTGTTTCTTTTGCTTCTTGAAAGTACTTCTTTTCTAACCATAGGTGATCCATGTAAAAGAAGTCTTCTACCCAAGGAAGAGCCATGGGAAAACAGCCTTGGAAACCTATAATCAGTTGGGTTTTCTTTTTCTGTAGCTGTGTATATTCTGATTTGCTTGTTCTGAGGAAAAGCAGATATTCCTGGATTGCTCATCACCACAAAACATTATTTAGTTTATTGACCTCTGTGGAGGTTTGAGAGAAGAAACAGGATCCAGGTCTATGGGGCAGACCCCTGTGCATTCAACATAGACTTCACTCAAGTGCAAGTCCTCGGAACGTCCTGGAAGCCCTGTGGAAGAAGGTGAGGGACAATCAGTGCTCCTGTCCAGTCTACCCACTGTACAGGTTTGCTTCCCTCAGTGCAGTGAGCTTGAGGACTCCTTAATGTCAATCCAATATCGGGTCTGCTTTGTGTATCATCTGAATGTCCTTGTTCATGTTCAGGCTCTTTCCACCATCCTGGGATGACACTTTCCTGGGGATACCTGCTCCAGTTTCCAACATAGAAGCTTCTCACTGAATCCATCTGATACTTATTCCACTCAGAAATGGCCCTATGCTCTGACTCCAGCTGAAGTCTCATTCTCTCTCTCTCTCTCTCTCTCTCTCTCTCTCTCTCTCTCTCTCTCTCTCTCCCTCCCTCCCTCCCTCTCTCTCTCCCTCTCTCTCCCTCTCTTCTCTTTTCCCCAAAGGCTTATAAAGTCTTTCTTCTCCCTGTACTTCCCCTGTCCTACCAAGCTCCCTCTCCTCCTCCTTTCTCCTTTCCATCCTCCTTTACCTTTCAGATTATGTGGTAATGTGATCATCATAAACTTTGTGTAAATGTGGTAAAGAATCTTATTGTTCTTTGTAGCATTTTGAAAATGTTTCAAATCAAAGTTTTCATGCCAAGCAGGCATGACATTTGTATGATCCTTCACTTTACACACTTTACTTCTGAAAGGATAAAAGGCTCTTTTGTGACAAAATGATAGTGGGGATAGAGGGTCTCTGCAGACTCTACGGCTATCCCTGTCTCTCTGAAGCTCTTTCTGCACATTGCTGGTACTGTATGGTCCTGGGCTCGGGGAATTCGCCATCCTCACCACAGTGATTTTGTGTGATGCATTCCATACTCTCTACATGAACTGGCAGATGATATTGACTGTGGCATCCCTATTAATAACAGACTCCTAGGTTCTCAGGGAATCTCCACTCTTCTGCCTTCTTCCCTTTATTCCATTGAAATTTCATACAAAATGTTTTCCTCTGTGACTTCTTGTACTGACAACGATTTCTGCCTTGTGAATTCAGCTATCAAGCTATTATGTTTAAAGGTATTTACTGTTCTTTGTAAATGGTGCCTTTTATTATGAAAAATTCTTGTTCTTTATTATTTTGTGTTATTAATCTTAAATTACTCCATATGCCCAAGTGAGGAAGAGGCACTTTGGTGTTCAGATGCTAATTTTAAATGTGTATCCTATGCCCAGGATGTAAAACAAACACTTCTCAGCCTGTCTTATAATAGGAGTCATAATTTTTGCATATATGGGACAACAGATAGAGATACCAACTTTCTCCTTTAATGTTACCTTAGATTTACTAGTAAATTGAAATTGAAATTTACTGGTAAATTGATTCTTTTCTTTAAAACTAGCATCAAGTTTTCATAAAGTTGCTATTCTTTCCATATTATCCTTCCTTAACTGTATATTTTCAATATAATTTTGTTTGATTATTTAGGTCTTCCTGCCTAGGCAATTAGATACCAAATGATCTGCCACTGTTTGAAAAGAGTATTTCTCCACGAGGAACAAGATGGATCATATGGAAATAATCACCTAACCCATGCATCTCCTCCTCTGCCATAACAATACTGCCTTGAAATCCTGCCACATATATATATATATATATATATATATATATATATATATATATATATATATATATATATACATATATATGTATATACATGTAATATCAAACTTGCTAATGTATTTTTAAGTTCTAGACAGTAAAACAGCTCTATTTCATGTGTCCTTAAAGCCTACTTTTGCTATTTCAAATAAAATGATTGCTTGGTTTAAGAGTTTCCTCATTCTCAGATGAAACTTATTATGATTGTACATTTGGGAATTATCATTCCTTTGAGAGAATAACTACCATCAGTAGACCTAGCACTTATAACACATGTCTTAGTAGTTAATAAGCATGAAATTAAATGCCAGTCCTTTCTCATGTGTATCAGGTAGCTTAAAATTATTATTAATGCTATTAACACTAAAATACCGTATTTACCATGCTGGTGAAACTCAAATTCTTGTCAATGTGTCTCCAGAGAAAAGGCTGATTTCTCTTCCTGTTGATCTATCTTAAAAACCAAAAAGAACATTCACCCTCAATTTCAAGTCTTTCTGAAGCTCACTGAGATTCTCTTCAATTATTTGTTCAATTGTTACACTCTGTATATTTTGTTCTCTATTCATTCAAGTATGTTTTTTTTTCAAAGCTAGCGATGCTTAGATTGTTTCTTGTATTTTATTTTCCCTCCATTCTCATATAGTCATCTCTCTATTTTTATATGCTTCTTGGTCATATAATATTTCTAACATACTATTAAAATAACAGAATTTTTTCTTTAACCTTCATGACTCACTTCAGTGCCATTTTCATTTGGTTATATATTTATTGATCCTTCTCCACCTGTTCTAAAATTCTGGCAAAAGCGATCTATAGATTCAATGCCATCTCAATAAAAATTCTAGCCTCTTTCTTTACAGACATAGAAAAAATATTCTCAAAATTTATGGGGAAGGGTAAAAGACCTCGGATAGCTAAAACAATTCTGAGAAAAAAAAAAAAAACTTACTCAGGAGGTATCACCATGCCAGACTTTAAATCATACTACAAATCTATAGTAACTAAAACAGCATGGTATTGGCAGTAAAACAGACAAACAGAGCAGTGGAATAGAATTGAAGTCCCAGCTTTCAATGAAAGTAATTTTAGTTACTTGGTCTTTTACAAGGGTGCCAAAAATATACAATGGGCTAATGATAGTCTGTTCAACAAATGGTGCTGGACAAATTGGATAAAAACATGTAAAAAAATGAAAATAGTCCCACTCCTTTCACTATGCACTAAAATCAACTCCAAGTTGATCAGAGATCTCAATATAAACCAAGCAACCATGAAAACTCTGGAAGAAAAAACAGGAGAAACTCTACATGAGTTAGGAGTAGGGAAAAATTTCCTGAGCAAATCTCCAGTAGCCCAGAAATTGCAACTATCACTTAAACCAATGAGACCTCATCAGTCTCAAAGCTTCTGTACAGACAAAAATACCATACTCAGAGCTTATAGACCCTCATCAATCTGGAAGATGATTTTTGCCAGCTATAGCTCAGACAAAGGCCTAATCTCCAGAACCTACAGAGAACTCAAAAACATTAACAGCAAAAACTCAAACGGCCCCTCACAAAATGGTGCACTGATCTCAACAGAGAATTCACAGAGGAGGAAATACAAATGGCCTTTAGGCACCTGAGAAAGTGCTCAACATCCTTAAGCATAAGTGGAATGCAAATCAAAACCACAATGAAATACCACCTTACTCCAGTCAGAATGGCAATTATAAACAACAACAACAACAACAACAATAGTTGCTGGCAAGGATGTGGGAAAAAGGAACCCTCATTCACTGCTGGTGGGACTGCAAGCTAGTTCAACCTCTTTGGAAAGCACTGTGGAGACTCCTTAACAGAATGGACATAAAACTACCAGTGGACCCAGATATCCCTCTATTAGACATCTACATACAAGATGTCACATCTCAGGATAGAGACATTTGTACAAATATGTTTATAGCAGCTCCATTCATAATAGCCAACAATTGGATTCAACCAAAATGCCCATTTATAGAGGAATAGATAACAAAACTATGGTATATTTATACAATGGAGTTTTACTCAGCTGAAAGGAAAAACAAAATACTGAAATTTACAGAAAAATGGGCTGACCTGGAGCAGATCTTACTAAGCGAAGAACTCTCAAAAGAACAGAGAGTCAAACACCACATATTCTCAATCATAGGTGGCTTCCAACCAGGGTGAATTAAAACTCTCCACAGAGCAGTCAGGAAAAGTGAGAGTTTGTGAAGGGATGGGAGTTGGCATGTCTTAAGCAGGAAGCTAAACTAAAAGTGGTTCAAAATCATAAAATCCTTACGGGCATACTGTAACCTAATGAGCAAGTAGTGGGCTTCACCTGGCAAGAGGAACAGTGAATAGAAGGGGAGAGAGTCTAAGCCTGTGGAAAATGGATCAATTTGGTAAATCCTGGTCCCAGTCACTGGTCCTTACTTCACTGAGCTGTTGACCAAAGTGACCGATGAGGTCCCAAAAACAAGACAGGATTCTGTCAAAGATCTTGAATATCCACCCCAGTCTGGAGGTAGGATCCTGTTGCTGAAGAAACCACAGAAAGCCGTCCATCTGCATTGAGAGACCCGTGAGGTCCAGAATGGTATCCAGCCCTCAGATGGTAGTTAGTTTAGTGCTGGAAGGCACTGCATGAGCTGCCAGGGGAAGCTGGTCAACGACAGCTGGAGCAAACATAGAACACTGGCATGAATCACAGTTGGCCACCAGGAGTAGGATGATCACAGTAGGCCTACCAGGAAAGAACAGCGAACCAAGAAAAGAGCACTTGTGCAATGGAGGAGCCAAAGTCTGGGGGAGGCAATGAACAGCTTTTAAATTGGCCAAATAATCCACTCAGTGAAGTCGAGCCCTTAACTGGAACTGGGGATGCATGATCACCCCCTAGGCTGTCCATAACACCCTACCACATGAACTGATCCAGACTGCCCATGGAGGAGGCAGCCAATTGGGGATAGGGAAGAGGGAAACTGAGAAAATAGGGATACCGACTCATTACTGGCCCATTCCATGTATCTAAATATGGATAATAAAGGAAAAAATAAATACATAAAATGAAAATTTTGAATGTGCCTGCTTAGACCTATGGCTATTCTTTGTGTCTAACAGGGAATCAAAATTGATGCTTCTCATGTTCTGTGTAGCAGCAATGTTTTAGTTGCTGGAGAGGGAATCACTCTCTTCCCATGAGCCTCCAGTTAAAATTAAGATTTGCACAGGCATTCAATATGGGATATACTGCATGGCTTAATCTTCCTGGCAGCCTCATCTTAACTTATACATTTATTTTCTGATTGCTACTATAGGTGTGGTAAAGATTATTGTCAATTACAATATCTGCTGAAAAGGAAGATGTGTTCCCATATTGTTTTCTGAGAATCCCTGAATTGAAATACTTGGAAGCATCCATATTACCTTTCCAACTCAAGTTGCAAGAAAGATCCTGTCTCACTGCATTGTGTCGAATTTGGTCTCTTTAGCCAGGCTATTGAGATGGTGTTCCTGTATCTTTGGAAAGTTTGTGTTGGGTTGTTTTAGTTTACCTATCCTCATACCATCTTGATTTCATTAATTTGGATCCTTCTTTAACAAAACAGACAATTGTGCTATTACTAGCTGTCTCACCTATATGAAGTCCCAGAAAAAAAAATAACCTTATTATTTATATGAACATTTTACTTTTAATTACAAAAAATTACTACATATGTGTTTACAGTAAACCTGTGATATTTTTAAGGTGGCATTCATATTTGCATATTAAACTCCCCAAATCACCTTTACTAAGCTTTGAATGTCACTGTAAACAACACAATGTGACTGTGGTATCTTTATAAGCTTCTTTATAGTCTTTGCTCATGAATCTTTGACACTCTGGGGATTATATTTCTGTTGTTGTTAGGAATTAATTTTCTCTGTTAGCCATGGGTGGATATTCTAAGAATGTGCCCATGAGAAATGTTGCAAAAATCAGAATGCTAAAGTCCTGGTTTATAAGCTGAAAACAAGTCAATTGTGACCAATTCAAATCAAATTCTTATATATACCTAGTATAATATTCAGATGAAAATATACAAAAAAGAGCTTGTTTAAATGTAATGCTTAGTGCACTGAGCTGTGGTGTTACATTTTCAATATCTCATTTTATATGTCAAGGTAAAATGTATAAAATAAACAACTAACATTGATGAAATGTTTGATTCCAGGTCTCACATATTAGCAAATATGCCAAAATGATATTTTTAACTTTTTCATGAAAATTGGTGGTGTGAAATGTAACTTAGAAAGTTTATGATTCTTGCTTGTTTCAAGAGACTTTAGATGCCAGCCAGATATCATTATATTCAATATTTATGTTGATATAGAATAAAGTCAGACCCCAGCCAACCACCTCATAACCACTCAAACTCTAAACATTTTCCCCATGCCTTACTTCAGAATTCCTAGCCCCAAAGACAAAGAAATTGTGGATCTTAGTATATGATGAATTTGGTCCTCATTATCATTAATCTATGACAATATCAAATGAACTAAAATTAATCTCATTTATAACAGCTCTAAATTTTATAAAAGCTATGAGATAGCTAACAAAGAAAACATGAAACATTACTAAAACTAATTGAAGGAAACACATACCATAGAAAACAAATGTCTCATGATCATGGATTGAAAGAACTAAAATTTTTAAATTTCAATATTACCCCAAATCCATAGATTCCATGACATCCCTAACTATTCGAATATAAACACTATTTGACAGTTAGGGGAATATTCTAAAAATTGTAGGAAACCTCAGAAATCCCTGGACTGCAAAGCAACCTCAAGCTAAAATAAATAAATTAATTAATTAGTTAATTAATTAAATAAAACAAGAAAGAGATACTACCCTGCTTGATGTCAAACCACCCAGCTTTAGTAATGCAAAGACCAAGGTAGTGTAAGGTAGACAGAGCCTCTCATGGAACCTGGTAGAAAGACTGGAAGTTCTCCACATACACACTGATATTGAATGTTCATTCTCATAAACCCTTACAGGAAAATCTAAATTCTCAATAACAAAGTAAATGCATAATAACCTTAATCATGAGTGACTTTATAATTTTATTCTTAGTGAGCTTTATCATTAAAAAATGTAAGTGGATTTGGGGGTGCATGTGTGTGATGGTTAAATTTTGTTGTCAACTTGACCTTTTTAGTAATGTTGGGTGAGTTTCTGATGTTCTTTTCAGGAAGGCGACCCTCTCTGTAGGGGGAAGAATATATGGAGTCTCAAGGGAGCTAAAAAAAATCCCTTCCTAGGATGGCAATGCATGATGGAAAGTATAGAGACTCAGGGAGTCAACATGTTTGGGGAAGGGTTGCAAGACTGCCCTCATGCTATATAAAGGGAAAGGAAATCTCTTTCCTCCACCTGTCTGCTTGCTGTTGTGTGTGTGTGGTATATATGTGATTCTCTCTCTCTCTCTCTCTCTCTCTCTCTCTCTCTCTCTCTCTCTCTCATCTGTCTCTCTCTTTCTCTCTCTATCTCTTCTTGGATTTGTGAAAGGGGGCAGCCTCTTTCTCATTATGGAACTTCCCTTGTATCTATAATGTCAATAAATCTCTTCCTTCCATAACTGTGCCTGGTTTGCAGGCTCATCCAAGTAGTGTGTGACTGACGATGAAAATGTGAGATGCCATTACTTGAGAGGAAGATATTAAGTTCCTTGCCCAGCTACATAGGAGTTCTCTGGTTCAATATAAGTGTTGTCTTACTTAAAGTGCTCCAGGTTATGTCTCTTACTTTCAATCTGTATCACATAATACTATCATCTATTTATGTGCATGTATTTTCTTCTACTTCAATATTCAGTATTAATCTTTTTGAACTGTCTATAGTGGCAAGATTTAACATAGAGTTTAGCCAGCTTATTGTTTTTTCTTCTCTCTTGTTTTGGATAATGAAGGAGATTGGACAAAGCATGAGGAAGAGTCTAGAAGCACCTGAAAACACTCAAGGGAGAACTCACAAATTAAAATGGTTATTTTTATCCCTTAAGTTATCACTAAAGAAATTCATCAATGTTAATATAATGTTATTATAAATGCATCTGGATTCCAACCAACCAGTATAGTTCTAAATACCACAGCATTTATAGATAACAATAAAATGCAAAACACTTCTTACAAAAAATGAAAGCTACAAGTGTTGAATAGCCACTTCATAACTTTACTTAAGTAAGTATATCTGAAAAATGCTTGGCCTGTTTCTAAAAGACCATATGTGGAAGCTGCCAGTGAATAGAAATAGATTTTCAATTATAAGTGGGTTATTATTATTAGGCTTCCAATTATTAGTCATTTTTTACAAACAAGTTCTCTCTTTAAAATGGTCTAAATTTTATAATAGAGACTTCAGAAAATATTCATTCTATGTAGATTTTATCATAATTAACCATAATTTTAAAATACCTATATTAAAAAACGACCAATTTCTAAATATTAAGAATAAATTATAAATTTTAAAAAGAGCAATATTGTTGTTCTGTCTACTAAAATAATTTGGCATTTAATAAGTAAACTCATTTTAAACAAAATAAAAGGAAAAGAAAATAATAATTTATGAACAAAAATATTTAGAGTTGTCTTCTGAATATTTTTGCTTTTGGAGAAATAAAGATAGTTTGTAAAATACCAAAATATTGTTTAAAATAATTTTTAAATTTTTGAAGAGAGAACATAATTGTATATTCATAATTTGGTTCCAACTTCATCATCAAATATTGGCATATAAACTTCCATTTGCATCAGTTCATTCTTAAGATAAAAGTAGAAAGAATTTAATGTCTTTTTCTTGTGCATGTAAATTATCTTTTTATTTCTAGAATATTATGGAAGTTATTTGTTGATTTCAATATTTGTAGTAATTATGAAAATGAAAAAGCATCATTTATGTGTCTTGTCCTTTATAGGGAGAACTTCAATGTCATTCGCCATTATGAGATTGTGTACTCTGCAGGGGTATGTAAAGATTTGGCTATATAACCCTTCTCAAAATGCATCAAGGCAGAAGAGCAGGTGGCATATGCCTCATCATGTACGCATTGTGATGTCCTTCAGGATTGCACAAGGAGACCATCTTTTATCCTTCATCAGAGTAAGACATCCCCAGACAAATCAATATACATACTAAAGGCAAAATATTAAAGGAAATACTTGATTACATCCTTGCAAGAAACAATTAGTTGTTCTGGACATGGCTAAACTATTAATAATCCAAGTGTATAAAGAGAATTGAGGTGTAAGAAACTTAAAGATACAATCTAAAGTATTTCATTTTTCCTAGTACAGAAAGATACATATTCTACTATTTTGATCAAGTATCTCTGTCAAAAAATTTTATATGTAACTATGAGAATAAATTAAAACTATTTATATAACCAAATGCCACTTTAAAAGAACTTTTTATTGACAACTTCAATAAATCTAAACAATACACCATGAACACAATACCTCTCACTTTGTGTCTGGAAAACAGCATTCTAAGCTCTCCTTCCTTTCTGTTGGCTCTTACATTCTTTCCACCACCTGCTGTGCAATGGTCCCTAAGCCCTGGAAGGTGTGACAGTGATGAACCCTCCACTGTCCCTTCTCTGCACTTTGGTGAGTTTTGAGTCACCTCAGTGTCTGAAAAGAAAACCGTCTCTAACCAAAAGTGATAGTAGCATTAATATATGGGTATAATCGTAAGCATTTAGAGGACAGTTTAGTGGATTTTGTATATCCTTTAAGGTAGACAACAGTATCAATTTCCCCCTTATGGGGGGGGGAACCAACTACTTTCTGATTGAACTTGAGACCCACTAAATGGGATGGAATTCATTCCTGGTACCGAAAATCGAATCAAAAGCCTATGGCTGGGAAAGTTATAAGTACCAAGGGGGAAATTTTAATTTTAGGCCTTTCATAAACATTTAAAATTAATACTATTTGTGTTAAAATTTTAATGAGTTAAATGTAACTACAAACCTGATAAATCTCTGTGCAAATTATTTTACTATTAAAATAAAACACTAAAAAATAATTAACTATATATATCAAAATTACAATTGAAAGCAGAAAGATGGTGTGTATCAAACATCATATATCACTGTATTTCATATCTTATCAAATTTTTTTCATTAATAAAATATCTTGATGTCAAATACTCAATATTTGTTTTTATATAAGATTAGCCTTTATTAATCTTTTGTATTTTTGTTGAATATCTCAATAAGTTTATTTTTATAATTTCTATTCTTGTTACTCAGATAATTCTGTTGTCCTTTCCTTATTTTTTTATAAAATGTATCTTTATTATCCATGCTTACAAACACTGAATGAGCAAATAATGTGTTGGTGTTCCCAGTTCCCCCATTTTCCTCTTCCCTGTCCCCAGTCAGCTGGGTAAACTCCTACATGGGCAGTCTGGATCAGTCCATGGGGTAGGAGGTTAAGGATAGCCTAGGAGTCAATCCGGTTAAACCCACCTTTTATATGTTACTGAGGTGGCCATGTCTCTGGATATTCTCCTCTTCCATGGCTCTTACAATCTTTCTGTCCCCTCTTCTGCTCAGTTCCCTGAGTCATGGTGGGTGAGTATTAAGGCTGCTTTATTGTTGAGGTATTAGAGGCCTCTATACCTCTGCTTTAGGTTGTGTTGAAAATCGTTGGTGTCTGGCTGGATGGCTCATTCTGGGTTGACTGTGGTTATGACTCTTGCTTATCTCACCACTCTCTGCAGGGTTCCATGTGGATCCTCACGGTAGGTCTGGGGTGGCTCATCTCTTGCCAGGATGTCAGCAATCAGCCTACTGTTCATTGGTGGGGTTGGAGGGGCCACAGGTCTCCTTCTGCCTTCTGAAAAATACAAACAGAATCTCTATCACAGACTGAGATCAGTATAGGTCAACTGAGATACACATTTCTGAATTGACTAGATTCTATTGTTAGTGGCCTCTTTGTAAATCACTTGTAAAGTGTATTTGTCTTTGGGGTCCCAAGATTTTGGTTCCTAGTGCATTTTGCCCTTAGTCCCCAGTTCCAGTTAAGGGCTCCCTGTCACTGAGTGGATTACTTGGCCAAATTAAAAGCTGTTGATTACCTCCCCCAGGCTTTGGCTCCTCCATTGCACAAGTGTTCGAATCTTGGTTCTCTGTTGTCTCCCAGCAGGAAGTGTGCTCAGCCTACTCATGGTGACAAACTGTTTCATATTAGTGGTCTCTGTTGAATTTCAAATAACTACTGCCTTCTGGTGGCTGCTAAGACAGTCAACAAAATAAGTAACGTAAAATTCAAGACAGTAAAGATAGAGGGTTTTTTTTTTGCATTCTGCTATATCTGTATATTAGCATCTATCTTTGTTTTATTATACACTTATCTTTAAAGAAACATCACTTTTTATCTAAATTTATTTTTAAAAGTTTGGCTCAATAATTTTTTCTGCCTCTCTATTTTGTTGAAGACATTGCTTAGTTAGTGAAATTTTTTGTGGCCAATGGGAAAATGAAGCACTGAGATCAAATGGTTCTAATTATTTGTCAAGAATCTACCCTTAAATATCCAATATCCAGGAACTGACTAATATAGAATTAGTCAATTTATACTGACTAATACAGAATTAATCAGGTTACAGTTTGGGAATAAAAGTATGAATTAGATAAAATGTAGAGTGGAAAACATGCTAAATTATCATTTCTCTTTGACAATTTCCAATTTGTTTCCCTCTTATGACATAATCCTCATCACAGCTATGGAAATAAATGTAATCTGTAAGTATTTCCAATACACTCAAGTGCACTGTGAAAATCTAAGAATGAGAAATAAGTAACTAACTTCTTAATTTCCTTTATGGCTATCATATTTATTTCACTTTTTGGCATGGGTTTCTATACATATTTTTAGCATAGCAGAACAATAAAGAACACTGATAAAAATTAATTGTCATAACATCCACCTTTTCTAAATTGTTGTCTCTAATACTTACTGCCACTTTCCTAACTATATATGTTACTTAGCAAGAATAGGATAAAACATTTCTATTACTGTTTACACATTTTTCACAAGATTTGTATAAAATTTTAGCACAATTTAATCAGATGAAACCTACCCACTTAAAAGATGGCTGTCATGTCTCTGAAAGTATTATAGCAAAAAGTTATGAATAGCCAAAAAATTAATTTGTTTTTAAAATATTAAATAATGTACTTTCTGACCATAATTTACAGTTCATTTTTGTCTGATTTTAATTCCTCATTATAGTTATGATGTATTATTTGATCAACATATATTCACCTTAGACTGAGCAAGACAGCAGATTAAAGGATATTTCTACCAGTTTCCAAATTGGTGAACTGATGAGTTTATTGGGGTTACTTACAGAACAGGGTGAGGTTACTTGTAGGAGCATGGGTGACTCAAAGGCTGTCTTGCCTTATCATGACAAAGTGCACCACAGTTTTCAAGAGGACCTTAAGGAAGAATCTGCAGAACAGAGCACACTGCAGTACTTCTTCTGCCCTGTAAGTTGTTTGCTGTTTCTTTTGGGCTCATGTGATCTTGGAAGTTTTAGGAGCATCCTGAGAGTTGTGAGGCCCTCAGCCTTGTTTACTTCCTGGGGCTTAATGAGCTTTGAAACTTCCTGAGTCTTAATGAGCTTCCCTCCAAGAGAAATGTTTCAATTCAGACACATTTCTATACAAGTAGGCAGAATGATGATTCCACAGAGATATCTCTGACTTAGTCTTTGGAGCTTGTGAATGTGGTTACCTATCTAGAGGTTTCAGAGTTGCAGGCATGTTGCTAATTAATGGCTATTAAAATGGGAAATGCTAGGAGGGTGCTCAGGAGATGGCTCAGTGGTTAAAGGTACTTGTGTGCAAAGACTGATAAACACAGGTTCAATTCCCCAGGCACCCACATAAACCAGGACTCACAAGCATCTGCAATTCTGTTGGCACTGGCAAAACACTCTGGAACAACCGTATACATACAAACAGGCACATGCACACATGAGGCTAAATAGATGAATTCTTTTAAGAAGGGAGTATCCTAAGTGTTTAGTCCAGTGTAATCATGAGACATGAAAACGTATACCAATGAAGCTGATTAGGATAGAACAATGAAAGGTGGAAAAGATGAAACTCATCAAGTTTTTTGGTGAGGCAATCAGAGGATTCAGGGGCCCTCTGCAGCTGAATTTTGCAAGGAAACATTTTCCCTCTGAACATTCAGAGGGACACATACCCTCCTCACACCTTCTTTCTGCTCTATGGAAACTTATCACTCAATGACCAAACAAAGAAGCAGAAAAGTGTTTTATTTTAAACCACAACATTTGAAGTTATATGTTATAACAATAGCATTAATATACCCATCCCGCTTGAATTTAGAAAGATTACTAAATTTCTTTGAATTTTAAATGATTCAATTACTTTTCTTGTGTGTGCCTCAAAATATGTTTGGAATACATTGAAATGTTGAAAATGCTATACATTTTAAAATTCTTAGAAACATGAAATCTACTTCAAATGTAGATTTTCAAAGTAGAAATAAAAGAATTAAGGCACAGAAATCTAGTCTTTTAATATTAAAATCTTCTACATATTGTTTTGCAAAGTAGGTTGCAGGACTAAAATTCTTGATGTTTCCCACTGGTTTTAAAACTGCAATGATTTTTTCACAAAGAAACATTTGCTTTCATAAAACTTAACTTTGCTGTTAATCAACATCAAATCCTTATTATGTAGACTTTAATATTTTTACATTATCATGTATTCTAAATCAATTTTTGAATAAAAGAGAAATGATAATGTATGTAAAGAGAATGATGTGTCTATGGATTAGAAGCCTCATGTACTGACTGGGCAAAAAGAGTTGAAGCCAGTAATGGAGTAAGCCAAAGATGGTGACCACAGAGAATTAAAGACACCTGAGCCAGGCGTGGTGGCGCACACCTTTAATCCCAGCACTTGGGAGGCAGAGGTTGGAGGATTGCTTTGAGTTCAAGGCCACCCTGAGACTACAGAGTGAATTCCAGGTCAGCCTGAGCTAGAGTGACACCCTACCTCGAAAAACCATTAATTAATTAATTAATTAATTAATTAATTAATTAAAGACACCTGAAAGATGATATGCCCAAGCCATTCCTATTAAAATGAGTAAGTTAGCCCAAATTTTATTTTAAATATTTTAAATGATTCATTGATCTCTGAGAGTTTGAGGATTTAAAAATATATATTATTTTATTTTTAATATAGAAATGATAAGAGATATTTAGTAAAATATTCATACAGGTATGCATGTATATTGCATATATTCTTGAGATATTGGCTAGAGAATGATAAATGTGCTTTTAATAAGCATGAGACAACCTTGTCTTATCCAATTCATTCTAATTTAAAAAATCTAAATACATGAAAGGAAAAGTCATTCTGGTTTACTGTCTCTTGGCAATTTCAAGAAATTGAATTTCTGTTTAGCATTGATAGTATCTTAGCTTTTGACCATTAATTAAGGGGAATGAAGTCTCTTCCAGACTGTATCTTGTTTGAATTTCTAGTTACTTTAGGACAACCATTTTTTCCTACTAAAAAAGCAGAAACACAGTAGGTGATACATTCAGTACCTCGAAAGCTTACAGAAATTGAACAATTTGTACTTTTCTCTTGTATGTATAGAGGTTTGACTCCAATTTAACCCATACCTGATGACTTTGTTCAATTTTGCTGCTATAACAAAATACCACAGAGTAGTAATGTATAAATAATATACTTTTACATCTCATCTCTCTGAAGTTGGATTGTAAGAGCCATGGAGGGGGAGAATATCCAGAAACATTGACCCCCTCCACAAAAATGCACAAAGTGGGGAAAAAAAATCTGGCTACCTCTGGTGCAGTTCATAACCTCCTAACCTGTGGACAGATCCAGTATGCATACCAAAGAAGGACCCAAAGAGAAATTCACTTTACAAGTGATTTACTAAGAAGCTACTCACAATAGAATCTAGCCAACTCAGGAATACATATCTAAAATAACCTATACTGATCTCACTCTCCAATGGAGATTCTGTTTGGATTTTTTAGAAGGCTCCGAGAGAGCTGTGGCTCTTCCAACCCTACCAACCAGCCACAGGCCAATGACTGACATCCTGTCAAGAGATGAGCCACCCAGACCTACCGTGGAGGATCAACATGGAACCCTGCAGAGAGTGGTGGGATAAGCAAGAGACCTATAACCACAGCCAATCAGTCATCCCAGGATAAGCCAGCCAGACACCAACGATTTTCAACACAACCTAAAGCAGAAGTACAGAGACCCCCTAAGACCTCAACAAAAAAAGCAGCCTTAATACTCCCCCACATGACTCAGGGAACTGAGTGGAAGGGGGGGGCAAATATTGTAAGGGCCATGGTGGAGGAGAATATCCAGAGACATTGCCCCCATCAGTAACAACATACAAAGAGGGGCGGAACCGGGTTGACTCCTAGGCTATCCATAACCTCCAACCCCATGGACTGATCCAGACTGCCCACGGGGGAGGATATCCAGCTGATTGGGGAGAGAGAAGAGGGAAATCAGGGAATTGGGGACATCAACATATTATTTGCTCATTAAGTGTATCTAATTATGGATAATAAAAAAGAAAAAAAATCAAATGATGGAGAAATAAACTCTGTAATCAATGCTTCTTTACTCAGTCCTCAGATAGACACTTTTTAAAAACATTGTATGAAGATTTTGATATTGAGTCTTAATTACTCACAGTTGTAACCAATATAATACAATATAGTATAATATATTCAATCCAGCATCCTGAGCCTGGCTCACCTCTGCCTCTTAAGGGCTATGACATGTGTTCAAATGTTTTGTTTCTGACAAAAAGTGAGTCTGTGTTTTCCATTTACAACATAAATTAACAAAAAAGCTAACCTGCTAGCTTACCAGTGATTTCATATTTCAACCCTCTATAGCACTTGACAAAACAAAATTTAAAAAAAAAAACTTCTTACTGTTTCAGTGTTTGACAAAATAATTTACCTTTATTTTTCTTATCCATCCTACTGTATAGCTGTTTTTATTATGTAAGAAGCTGTTTTTTTTTCTTTCTTATGAAGAACTAGATGGGCTAGATAAAAATAAATTACCAGGAGGACAAAAGTGACAGGATGATATGTTCTTTTGTTTTGGGAAAGAATCAGAGCTATTAATTCATTTTAGGCATACACTGGTTATCCAGCAAGAGAAACTTTCCTTATTAATGATCACTGTGAACCTGCTGATGAGCCATGACAAACTCAAATTGAGTCATGCCATCTGTCACAGACACATCACACATTTCTGGATAGTGCACTTAAGTCATTTCTTATCCCAAAGGCAAATTCATTCCAGAATCATTTGGCTTTCTATATCTACACATATATGCACATGCAAATGAACATATGTATACATGTTAATTATGGCTTATCCTATCATGTATATACTAGTTATTTAGTGATTAAAAACTCATATGTTAAAATTTATACTAATCATTTAAAATCATTGAGCATATATTTTGGGATTATTTTTAAAAGATATCAAAAATCAAAATTCAAGACTTTAAATTTTTGTGGTGCCTGGAATACAGGCATGGATATTTTGTCTTTTTGATGTTGCTTGGCATTTAACATGTAATACTTCAGTGATTGGTCACTTATATGTAGAAATTAAATTATATATCTATATATATATATATTGCAATTTGAACATCAATTATTATTTCTAGTTTGTAAGTTTTAGAATCAACTATTATTGTGGTTTTTCTAAATACAGTAACAAATTACTTTGTAATCCACAGTTTTAAACCATATAATTGGTGTGTAAGAAACAAAAAAGACATGAGCTATGAAAGAAAGAGCTTCCCAAAAATTCTTATTTCTTTTTGTATTATTTTCTTTCCTAGTACTAAGATCATATCATAGCAAGAGCCATGGGACCTATTTATAACCTCCTTTCACTGGTTTACATGGTGAAGTTTTAGTGAACAGTAAAATATAAATTAGAGTTTTTGTCACTCAGCATTGTAACTCTTTTATATGTGACTTACACCTGTGAAAAAGCACATTGCAAAAATCACATTGCTGATGTATTTAATTTGCAGGTTGGGTGACTAGAGAAGTGTGCTTCAGTGTTCAGCCTTGTTAACAATAAAGTACAAGCTGGAGGATTCTCTTCAGCAGGTGAAGTAAGCAGATGCTGAGGCTTTCTTTGATTTCCAGGCAAGGAAATGGCTTTCTTATGTTCTTCCTGACAGCTGGCATTGTTGTATTTCATATATAAAAGGGAAACTTCAAATGGAATAAATTTCAGATGAATGTATGAGCACAAATACATTGCATGATCATTACTAAACAAACTATTTTTGATTTTTTTATTTGGTAAACAATTTTGACATTAGATCTTGCAGTCTTTGTATCTTGTATGGAAGCTCTCTTGTGATTTCCATTCACACTCAGATGCAAGTCTTTTCCATCAGTAGGTGGTTGCCTCTCAGATTAACAATCATATACTCTCACAGGGTTCAAGCATATATGACTTTTGGGAGAATTTTGTTTTACAGAGATTCGTGGACAGGGGAATGCAATGTGACCACCACTAACAATGTAACTTCAACAACTGCTCTCAACCAGTTTTCTTCTTGTGAGGGCTGTAGATATGGTTGTGGGCAGGGCAATTCCTAAACTCTCAGATAAGGTATTCATCAATCACTTTCAACAGTAAATAGTAGTGTCCTGTGGCTTTACCTGCAATAATACATAATTTTCTAAATATGTACATTCACATAATTATGTACACATTTTATTTTAATTTTGTACTAATATTAATATTCTATATAAATGAACATAATATATATATATATATGCATATATTTAATTTCTCCTCAGTTAAAGGACAAGAAATCACATTGTCATTTAAGGATTTAATGCTATAAACCTCTGATTGATTTATTTTATTATTTTTAAAACATTATATTGACAACTTTCATAATTATAAAAAACAAACCATAACTCACTCCCCACCCTCACTTCCCCTCTCAAATCCATCCTCTATCATATGCCCTCCCTCTGTCAGTCTCTGTTTTGTTTCCATGTTATCATCTTTTACTCCTCTTATGAACGTCTTGTGTAGGAAGTCTCAGGCACTGTGAAGTCATGAATGCCAAGGCCAGTTTTTCTCTCAAAGACTGCATTGTAAGCTGGTCTACCCTTCCTTGGCTCTTACATTATTTCTGTCACCTCTTCCTCTTTGGGCTCCAAGCCTTGAAAACTGTGACAGAGATGTCCCATTGTTGAACACTCCACTGTCATTTTTTTTTCAGCACTCTGGTGACTTTCATATTATCCCAGTGATCACCACCTCCTTGAAAGATAAGATTCTCTAGCCATAAATGAGGGTAGCATTAATATGTGAAAATACACATTAGAAAAAAAAATGCTTGGAAAGCTTTTGGCTAGGTCTTCATTGCCAGGCATGCATTTTCTCCCAAAGAGTGGGCCTCCAGTCCATTAGGGAACAATTGTTTTCCCCCATGACAGATGTACCACTATTGCCCCAGTTGGCACATTTGGCCTGATTGGCTAATCTTAAGGTTTGCAAGGTTTGTTGCTGCTTACCAGCATCAATGCCTTCTTTCTCCTATTGGGCTGCATTCAGCTGTAGATTTTTGCCTTCTGTCAGCTGATTTACAAGGAGGAGGTTTCCAACTCAGCTCCAGCTTGATTTCCCAGTGACCTGTGACCAAGCCTATGGCATCTTCAGCAATATGGTCTTACCATCTGTCATGGTTTGATCCAGGTGTCCCCCACAAAAAAATGAATGTGTTCTCAATGATTGATCCTCAGCTGATGGCAGTTTGGGAATTAGAACCTCACTAGAGCTGTGTTTTGGGGTAGGCTTATGGGGGTTATAAGCCAGCTTCCCCTTGCCAGTGTTTGGCACAACTTCCTGCCCTTTTTTTCCGTGCTGTGGTGGAGGTGATGTCCACCCCACTCCTCATGCCATCATTTTCCATGACATGATGGAGTCTCCCCTCGAGTCCAAAAGCCAAAGAAACCTATTCCTCCACAAACCTCTTTTACTTCAGTTCTTTCTTCACAGCAACTAGAAAGCTGACTATAACACCATCTCATTCTGGTGGGCAACCAAAAGCCTTGGGAATGTCCTTAAAGGGGGTGACATGGGGATCATGGTGTTCAAGGACCTCTCTGGCCAACAAATCACTGGAAGGTACCCTATCCCTGGTACTGAGTGTTTTCTAGTATAAATCTATGGCTTCTGGATATGCCATACCTTTGATTGGCATTTGAAAAATATTTTTCCATATGAGTGTATTACATGGAAACAGAAAATAACTGTACTCTTCCCTTTCCTGCTCAAATAGATGATGCAATATTGAATTCAGTTTTATTTTCATTTTATTTTTATTTGTATTCAGAGACAGAAAGAAGTAAGGCAGAGAGAGAGACAGACAGAGAGAGAGAGAGAGAGAGAGAGAGAGAGAGAGAGAGAGAGAGAGAGAGGTGCCAGAGCCTCTACCAATGCAAAAGAACCCCAAGTTCATATGCCACTTTGTTCATCTGGCTTTATATGAGTAGTGGGGAATCAAACCTGAGTCATTAGGCTTTGCAGGCAAACAACTTAACTGCTGAGCCATCTCTCCAGCCCTAAGTTCAGGTTTAAAAAATACTATGTCATTTATTTTTGTTGCATTTTTCATTTACTCATTACTGAGTACTGATTTATGTGCCAATTGTAATGACAGAAGCTGGGAATATAATATGAAATGGATGTAAGAACCTACCCTTATGCTATATTTATTATGTAAGTTCAGGGGTTCTGGAAAGAAGTAAGATAAAATGATGAGAGGGGTGATATTATGTATAGTTGTGTTTAGGGAATGATTTCTAGTTGTTCATCTAAAGAACAATAAGGATACTGCTGAAATTTTACAACGGTGAGTTATGCCTGAGAGTCAGCCTCTCCTCTCTATATTTCTCTCTCCCATACTTTATCTGTCTGTAATTCTCTTTCACATTACAATGTTTCTCTATAGGGAGTCATAATTGCCTAACAAACCGATATTGATGCTTCATTTAAAAAGAAAGAAAAGAAAAACAAAAGGAAATAGTGACTTTTGAGCATGTGTGGTAGATAAAGATTGAGATTTTTCTAAGGTGATTTGAGAAATATCATTGAAAAGTAAACATTAGAATAAAGATCTTATAAAGCAAAAATACAAGTGAATTTCTCATTTTGGTACAATATACCTGACCAGAAACAACTTATGGAAGGAAAGGCGTTTAACTTGACTTATACAGAGGGTCGACTACATCATGTCAGGTGAAGCATGGTAAGAGCAGGAATCCAGTATCACCCAGGTAGATAGAAATCCCCATCTTGGGGATTCTAATTGCAATTTATGGTTCACCTCCTCCACTTCGCTAACTGGTTCCTCATGGGCTGAGTTCAGGGACTCAGACCCTACCTCACATTGGTTACTCTCAGCAGCTCTCTGGAACTATGGTACAATATTCTCTGACCTTCTACATCTATCATTTTATGCATCTAAAACCAATATGATATGGGCAAGTGCTACCAAGTTCTACTTTCAGGTTGGGGTAAGCTTGGTCCTCATGGACAACAGCTGGAACTGTCTCTTTATGCTAACACTGAGGAATGGAGACCACCTTCCTCATCTCCCCTTGAGGCCTTTTCCTTTCTAAAGAATTCAAATAATGACTATCTTGAACTTTCAATGAATGGAAACTTGATTACTGTTGAACCAGTGCAGAGCAGTTAATTTCTCTTTAATGTTGATAAACTCTAACAAATATAAAGAAAATGGTGGATTCTGCACCAGAGTCTATAAATTTGCCCACATTACTTTTTTTGCCAAATTCTGTATTTTCATGTTTCCAGTGTGTATTTGATATAATTTAGAGTATAACTCAATACAAATAGCGAAGAAGCCAGGCCACAGACACAATGCCTTTGGTATTTCCTCAACCAAGCTTATTAGTGTACTATTTTTTTTTAATATTTTATTTATTCATTTTCAAGCAGAGAGAGAGAGAGAGAGAGAGAGAGAGAGAGAGAGAGAGAGAGGGAGGGAGGGAGGGAGATAGGGAGAGAGAGAGGGCCAGGGCCACCACCTTGTGAGTCTGGCTTATATGGGACCTGGGGAATTGAACCCGGGGCCTTAGACACTGGAGGCAAGTGCCTTAACCGCTTAGCCATCTATCCATCCCTAGTGTACTATTCTTAAATGTAGCTTTTCTCAAGTTCTGAAGAGATGGGCAAAGTAAAGCCAATTTCCTGTCCGGAATATCACAGATAGAGGCATTGTGACATCAAGGGCAGAGCCTTCAGAGTTTGCATGTTTTTCTGTCTTCTGGTCTTCGAAACTCTTAGGAGAAGGGCACATTGAGCTCTGCTTAGAGCATTGTGAGGCTTCTCTAGTTCTATATTCCAAACTCTTACATAATCCTGCAAAGAAGTTCCAAATGTCTGCTAACCAATGGTCAGGTTTATTGTAGCCTTGACCCTACTGCTGGTAATGAGTTTAGGTATCAGTTATATTTCAGCTTATGGAAAGCAAAAGGCTTAGTTCAGTTCACAGTTCCAGAGAGAAAAGATGAAAGAATTTGGAATCTGTTGCCACCACAGCAGACAGGAAGAGAAAAGAGGAAAAACGTTATACAGAGCTAGCCTGTGATAACTTAAGGCTCAACCCCTAGTGACACACTTCCTTCAGCAAAGCTCTACCTCTCACCCAGACACATTGGAAGCAAGTATTCAAACACATTAGACAAGGGAGAAGATTTTATATTCAAACAACCAAAAGAGAAATTTTAAACTTCTCCTAATGCCACAAGAAAAATGTTTATTTTCATGATTTTGTATAATCTTAATGACTTGTGTCATTGAAGGAAGATCTGAGTGATAGAGTTGGAAGAAGGGAGTCTTACATTACTGTACAACTCGTCTCACTGACAAAGTACAATAAATTGCATTCACATTTCTCCTGATAAAGCACCAGTTAAAAATTGCACTTAATGTTTATATCTGCACACAACAAGGTACCTAAACAAGAAGGCAGCCAGGAGATTAATCACAGGATCTTGAGCAATCTAAAAAGGTAGTTAGATAATGAGGATTTCAGAATAAACTGGGGCTGTATCTTGATAACCACAACCAGTCATAATATCCCTTGTGGTCAAACATGCTTGAGGCTGAAGATACTGTTTCACTAAGTCAGACACTAAGGCATCAGGGCATTTTGCCACACAGTTGCAGCAGAGCAACTTCTGCATCCTCAGGAGACCTAGGTCTCATTACACTATCATAAGCCTTGTGGTTTAGAACCCCCTTTTAGCCTTTTAAAGAGGAACATGGGAAGACATATTGTTAAAAGGACATATGGTTCGTGATGATTATGGAAGGGTAAAATGGTATATTCATGTAGTCACTTTACTCATGAATTTACCTAAAACCATCTTTAATGCCCACAACATAGAAAACACTCTTCTACTAATCCCCTTTGAAACAGCTCACCCTGATATCTCTTTGGAATACTTGCTTTGCTTTAGTAAATAAATTTCTACTCAAATTATCTGTGCCTCTGGACTGAATTGTTTCTGAGAAGACAAGAATGTCGAGCCCTCCCAGAGCAGGTATGAAGTAGATCTCATTGTGTTTCTGATGCATGTTTTTCATATAATAAGTTTGGTATATGTCCATTTTGTGTATTTTCTTGTAAGTCATATCTATTCATTTTTTTCATTCTTATTTTAAATCATTTATGCTCTTCATTTTCTATGTATATATATGGATATGTATTATATAGATGTTATATCTGAATATAATATATATATATATTACTTGTAGGAATGTGAAATGCTGTAGCTATTTTGAAAAGCAATCCTAATATTACTGAGAAAATAAACCTGGAGTGAACAAAAGAGCCTAAAATTTTACTCATGAATATACAAAAGAAAACTAAAACATGTCTACACAAAAGCAACAGGCCTGAGTATTCATTAATATTATTTTTTCCAGCAGCTAAAAATAATGAAAAATTATAATGTTCATTGTTTGGGTAATAGAAAAATAGAATATGGTCAGTTTACAAAAAACATTATTTGCCTACAGAAAGAAATAAAATAGCATGGATGAATTGAAAATATTATTCCACAAAATGGAATAAGGAGTTATTGCTATTGAATATAAGATTAATGAAATGTTTTAGAATATTAAGCTATAACACCTTGTCTATATCCTAATATATGTGACTCACACACTTATTATCTCACTGCCATAATTTCAAATGGATCGTACACTTCTGGATGAGCATGGAAAGGCTACAAGGAAACCATAATATTGCAAGGCTTAAAAAACATGTGCTCAAGATAATATAGATGTTTCAACAAATGGTACAAGAAAAATGGAGTATATATAGATGAGGAATAAAATTAGATTCTTATTTCTCATCAGCTACAAATAAACAAATAAAAATAGACTAAAGTCTTAAATATTTCCTGAAAGTAAAAAATTGTTAGAAGAAATGACAGTGTTTCAGAATGTTGGATACTTTGGGGGGTTAAAACTTCAAAAACACAAGAAAGAAAACAGAAAAGTAGAAAGAGACATATAAGATTACATGAAGTTGAATACATTGTGTGACAAAAGAAATTGGCAAAAGATAACCATTATAATGAGACAATATTTCTACTACATATTCATACTGTTTTTCCTTTCTTTCTTTCTTTCTTTCTTTCTTTCTTTCTTTCTTTCTTTCTTTCTTTCTTTCTTTCTTTCTTCTTTTTCTTTCTTGAAATAGGTTCTCACTTTAGACCCAGCTGACCTAGAACTCACGTAGTAGTCCCAGGATGACCTTGAATTTACAGAAATCCTCCTACCTCTGCCTCCCTAGTACTGACATTAAAGAGGTGTGCCACCATATCCAGCTCGCATACTATATATTAATCAAGAGGTTTGCTTATATTCAAAAGAACAATAATGAAAACCAACAAAAGAATAAGACTGATTTAAATGTGTTAATAGTTCCAAACGGACATTTCTTAAGTCTAATAACAGATATGGGTAAAGAAGCTCAATATTACCTATTATTAGGAAAATTCAAATAAAAACCACAATGAGATCTAATCTCACATTTTAATAATATAAGATCATTTATCAACAGAAAGGACAAAGTCATCCACAGATTGCCTATGGTGCATTTCTGTAATCCCAATTCAGGAGGCTGAAGCAGGAGGATAAACAGTTTAAAAGCTTCACCAGCTACGTAATAAAACCTTGTCAAATAAAAAGGTATAAAGAAGAATGTGTCGAAGAAGAGAAGAAAAAAAAAGTAAAAAGGAAAAAAAGAAAAAATGAAAAAATATTAAGACTTGTGTTGGCAAGGAAATGGGGAGGAGATTCTTACATACTGATGTTAGGAAGATAAAAATTATTGAAAGCCGCATGGAGGTTCATCAATCATAACTATCATGTGATCCAGAAATCGCACTTATCAAAGGAAATAAGCATGTTGAAAAGACATCTACACCCTCACATTCTTGGCAGCACTATTCACAACATGCAAGAAATATAAAAACATCTAAGGTTTCATCCAATCATCAACTGATAAATACACGAATGCTGCAAACACACTAATAAATAATATTGACAATAAAATGAATCAAATCCTGTACTTTATAACTACATGGATGGAACTCAAAAACTTGACATGGGAAAGGGAAATCACCCAGTATAGAAAGACATGTTCATCATGTTTTTACTCATACATGGGTTTCAAGCTTTGCTGACCTGCCTGGGAGTCCTCTTTAGGCTCAGATGATTTATGACAATTGAGTTTGCAACTGATGCTCTTAGCAGGCAGATCCCAATGTAGGGTGGAGGGTGTTACTGTATGGGGGATCTGAATTGCGGCCTAAAGGTATACAGAGGTCTTTTAGTTCTGGCTGTGATTGCTTGAGGTTCTGGCTCTTTGGTATGTCTCTCTGCTTGGATTTGTGAATGGGAAACAACTTCTAGCATTTGATGGAACTTCCCCTGAATCTGTCAGCTTGACTGAACTTCTTACTCTCATAAACTGTCGGATGTGAATGTTCACCCTAGCTATATCTAGCTGACCAAAACAGCCTACAAGTTACAGGTGTAAGGATCATTTTCAGAAGCTGGAAAAAGAGAGGTACAGTGAAATGGTGAACAATAGACATCAAGTCACAGAGATAATCAAGAAGTTCTCATCTCCTAATGCATAGCGATTGATTATAGATGGATGTACTATACATTTGAAAGAGACAGCAAAGAGGATCACTGTAAATGAGAAACATTTAATGAGATAAAGATATAAAACCAGATTTAAATTTTATAAAATGCTGCATGTGTTAGATCATACAGTACCCCACTAATGTGTATAATTTTATTTTTTTCTGTAATACATAAAATAAATTGAGTGATTTTTAAGAAATTTGATGAGATGTACATTTAATCATTATCTAGTACATTGATGTAGGTATAATGGCCAAACTCAAGAATTATTCATGTTCCCCCAAATGCTTATGTGGATCTAAGCGAGAAGCCACAGATTGTACTGCTAATTACTGAAGTGCACAGGTCTCAAGTAGATGAAGACAGGAGAAAGAGAAGGTATGTCCAGACAGCACCTACCCTAAATATGTGTACACAGGTAAAGAGCAATTATATATTTCAAGTAATAAGTACCAAAGTCTGCATAGTGATAATGTGAAGTAAACAATAAAATTTCATCAAGACCTTAATATAATATAATCCTTAAGATATAAGTTATGAATCAAAGGAGTTAAGAATGTGAAAAACTGAAGATATTAGAGAAAGGCTATAAAAAGTTGTTTTCCTCTCTAACAGGAAAAGTGGAGTTGTAGCGAAAGGAGACATTTTTCTCATGAAAGGTTTTCTCACATGGCTTTATTTCTAACATATGAGAGAACACAAGCAATTCACAGTGGTAAAGGGCTGTTATCAATGCAAGAGATGGTGACATGGGAGAGATGTGTAGATGGAAGGAGATGGTGAGAACTTGATGAAATGGTGTTTCTGAGAAGTTTAAAGTAGGTGGAATAATGAAACCTACTTCACTCTTGGGTCTAGGAGTGTGCACTTACAGACAAGAAGGTAGTGTATAAGCCACGGAGAAAGAATGAGGCAATGAAAATATGAGAAAATTATCTTTAGGCAGCTCTAATTTATGAACTCACATTTAGGAATTGGGAGGAGCCAGTTTGAGGATAGTTTGACTGGAGACAGGATTTTGTAGCAGAGCGGTCTTATAGAGTACTTGGTTTAGAAGATATACTTTGGTCAGTAGCATTATGGCCATATTAGTCTTATGATTTACAAATATGTATAGGGCTAAGCACTTAGGGTGTTCCCCTGAAAAACCTAGTGTCCTTGGATTGATTTACCAGTAACCACATAAAACCAGATGCACAAAATGGCACACACATACATCTGGAGTTCATTTGCAGGCTCTCTCTCTCTCTCTCTCTCTCTCTCTCTCTCTCTCTCTCTCTCTCTCTCTCTCTCTATATATATATATATATATATATATATATATATATATATATATATATATATATATATTCTTTCTATCTCTCACAGCATGGAAATTCAAAGGGGGGTGGTGACTGGGAAATTTCCCCATCCAACTCCCCCTTTCCTAATTTACTAAATTAGAATAAATGAATGCATACATATTGAAACATGTGACCATCATGATTTCCTTTGTATGTCCTGATGAATGAAAGAAGAGAAGGATCTAAGAGGCTGAGAGACAGCTGAAAGAATTTGGAGTATGGGTTTGGTTGGTTAAAGACTGTTATTTGAGATAAAGGTTGCCAAAAAATGTGGGAAATGGGGATTGCAGAGCCATTTCTAACGATGGTAATCTCATTAACGATGTGGTTATAGAGGATGAAGAAAATCTCTGGAGGAGATGAAGGAAGTAAAGCAGAGTACTGAAGGGATCATATTTTAAGAGGTTACAGGGCCATATGCGTGGTCCTTCTCGGAATGGCAAACAGTGCCAGCGTGAAGGACACCACAGAGGAGCAGAGATGGTGGCAGATGGTGACGGTGACACTTCAGAGACATTTTAATGAGATGTCACAGGAAAGCAGGTGAGGTAGAAGCAGCGGTGCTAAACAAGAAGGGATCCGTTTACATTTACAGATATTAGATGAATGCAGGCTTGGGAAAAAATGTCTTCTCAGTCCGGAGTGAGCAGCAAACAAGCTCATCTGCTTCCTATCTACTAGGTGTGATTGCACATATCTCATGTCCTAACAATGTTTTCATATGACAGTGACAGAAGTGAAAGCCAGGAAGTACATCGCGAGTTTTTACTTATGCCATGTTTGATAATGTGTGACAGGGTGCCACAAAAGCAAAGTATCTCAGCCTCTTGCTGCAATTAATCTACAAAATGTTCCTCTCTGCTTTCTGCTATCATCCCTTAATTACAAGATCCCACATGTATGGAAACAGCATAGGGTACTGAATTCTTTCCTAATTTTGATTTTAAAAAGCCATGAACTTGTTCTATCATAAAAGGTTGATCTGAAAGGACTTAGTCAAAGACATGAAGGTTCCCAATTTTAACTGGAGTGTAGCCCATTCTCATGTCAAATATATAAGCCTCAGTCCCTTCACCGCTGGTATGTGACCTTCCAGGCCCTGGGCCAGCATGCAGGGAAGCAGACACTCTGGATTTTAGCCAAGATGCTTACCTTGAATTTTTGGATTACTCTTTGAGCCATGCTAAACAAAATCATAAATAAATTTAACCATCACAAACGGCTACCTTTGGTAGAATATATATATAGTTTGGGATGGACTAGACAAAACATGATATCTGTCAAAAAGAGAGAACCTGAGGAAATATCAGTGAAAGGCTGGCAGATTTTTTCAACTTGCATGCAAACTTATTATAAGCCTGACTTTTGGGGAGTTATCACCAAGATTTTAAAGTGTGGAAATAAAAACAATAAACAAGCATAGATATGATATTGAGTCAGCTCTTTTGCAGTGCAGGGGATGAATCACTGGGTCTCGTCTCTGTTGGACAAGTAATTTATCTGTGCTTTATCTCTGAGCCATATCCCTACCTTGAGTGAACCTTGATTATTTAATATGAAAACACTTCTAAGAGAAATACATGTCATTTATATTATGTTGTTATCACCCCCAATCCTCTTCCATACCATTTTTGTTTTGTTTTTCAGTACCTGGCAAAATCTCCACAGATCTAGCTAACATGGTTCCTTCCATGAACACCAACCTACACACTTCCAAGAGGTCCTCCACGGGCTGAAAGTCACACTGCTTCTAATGGGACAGACATACAAAACTCTCCAGATGCCCCTTCTCCTCTCTCCTTTGGTCTCTTTCTTGAAGTTAGGTGTGTGTTCTCTAGCTCTTACTGTTCTTCTCTCTGTATCTCTCCCTCTGTCTCTCTCTCGGCCTCTCTTCCACCTCTCCCTACACTCACATCCCTTTTCCTTTTCTTATCTCTCCCTCATCCCCTTTCTCCCCTTCTTCTCTCCCTCCATCTTCTCCAGTGTTCCTCCAGAGACAGGAGTCCCCACCAGCTTTCTTCCCTAATCTGCTCCAGGTTTTGCTCCATCTGCCCAGCCACATCAAAGACCCCCACCTCAACAAAAGTTGCAGCAGCTGCAGCCAACCTCATGCTCTTCAAAATTACCTGCCCTAGCCCTTCCTGAACATGCGCCCTGCTCTCTGAATTCCTCTATACCAAGAAAATGATTCCTCTGGTACCAGAACCTCTCATTTTAGACAAAAAATAACAATGATACGCAAAAATTAGCTATCAAATTTTGTCTATGTAACATTCCTCCTTCAGACATTATGTGTTATCTAGATACTTATTGTAACCAAGTTATCAAAGAAAGAGAATCCCAACAATTGATAGGAAAACTCAGCTTTAGGATGTAGGAGGAGGACCATAGATGACTATGTTGGAAACAATGATTACCTATGTTCCATAGACTTCCCTCCACATTAGTACACTCTGTTATTGTACTTTTTTAAAAAATATTTTATTTATTCATTTTCAAGCAGAGTGACAGAGAGAGAGAGAGAGAGAGAGAGAGAGAGAGAGAGAGAGAGAGAGAGAGAGAGAGAGAGAACACCAGGGCCACCACGTTGTGGGTCTGGCTTATGTGGGTCCTGGGGAATTGAACCCAGGGCCTTAGGCACTGGAGGCAAGTGCCTTAACCACTGAGCAATCTCTCCAGCCCTGTTATTTTACTTTTCATATAACACAATGAAAATGGAACACACGTACACACATACACACACACACACCCACAAGATGGCAATTGTAGGTCCCTGATTTATTTGACTCTACTACCACATAGTATTATCCTTGTATTTAGGGTGTCGTATAAAATGTTAGAATCGCCACTAAGACATTATAGAGTGACTTAGAAAACATTTTGTAAAATTCAATAGGAATCTGAGACAATTTTTTTTGCTGAGCATATCTGGCCTCAGAAGATATACGAATTCAGAACACCAGGTTGCATTTCTAATCATCCCCGGAGCCCCATCCAGCATGTATAATGACACATGATTACACAGTAACTGCGAACACAGCTGGGAGGTGTTCTCTGAATAAGATTTCTTTCTTTTCATTTGAAAACAGCTTTTATTTCCATGACATCTTGCATAGAGCAGATGGTCTCAAAAGTTAAATTTGACCATGAATACTACATTAGCTGTCATGTTATCAGCGAAGGAAGATTATAAACAAGAATAACTTCATTTTAAAATTCTGCATTCATTTTGCTTTTATGTCATGTATATGTTTTCATTTGGTGAAGAAAGTGTTTAGCAAATACTGTTGTTTTCAGCTTTATGACTCGATATTGCTTCATTTTATCTCTGATCATTCAAATTCAAACACGTTTGCATCTCAGGAGTCATTAATATGCAATAGGGTATTACAATCATATCACCAGTACAGGAAAAGAAAGGAAAAAGTTGTTGCGCATTTTCTTCCGACTACATGACTGCTAGAAGCAGATGTTCTGTTCTTCAGATGGATGCCAAGAAAATGAGCACTCTGGTTGGAGGGGCACACAGATTTGACATATCCTCCAGTTATTGAAAAGCGAGAGCTCAGCATGACAGTGAGCTCTGAGAAGACAAAACACTCTGAAATGGTAATGTCCTTTAAGACTAACTAATAATACACAACATTTTTACATTAAGCCCATAGCATCGATGTCAGCCATTCCCTCATCAGTTAGAAACAATGTTCTAACTTCTGTTGATTGATCTTACAGAGAGTGAGGATTACAGGAACAGAAGGAGGAAGAATGGTGAAAACTTTATAAAAAAAATCACAAAGTAAAACAAATAGGAAAACTCGAGAGCATTATACTGTTAGATCTAATAATGTAAACTTATTTTTGCCTCAACAATGGAATTATTTGTTTGCATTTTTTGTTACCATTTTTTTTTCTTACTCCTTGCCTCTTCTGCAGACAGGTCTTCATAGTTCTGTGGAAGAATGTCCTTGGAAGGAACGACAGGTACAAAATGGAAACTTAGCTGCTCAATTATACAGGATTCTATATGGAGGAACCTCCCACCATTGTGTCTTATTGAACACAGCTTTGTATAGTACACTGTGTTCATCATAGTATATAGAGACCAAGTTGAAAAAAGTGAAGACAATTAAGGACTGAAAAATCTTTATAAAGTCCTTGATTTTCACATATAAATAAACTTGAACCTTTGCCTTTTTATGTCAGAAATAACAAAATTAAGTTTAAAAATCAATGTTGGATAATGCAATAGTGATGTGGGCTGCTGATAATTAATATTTGTAAGCAACATGGGGAGAGAGGGAGAGAGAAAGAGAGAGAGAAAGAGAGAGAGAGAGAGAGAGAGAGAGAGAGTGAGTTTTGGAATCCTCCCTTCCCCCTCCTCCTACTCCGAGTTCGTGTCCTCTAATGTCAAAGAATTGCATACAGGGACACAATTAAATTTTAATTTCACATTTATTCTAATTTAGTAAATTAGGAAAGGGGGAGTTAAATGGAGAAATTCCCCATTCACCATGTGGCAAGTTAGAGTTCTCCAGCCACCACTGTGGGGAGAACACGTGTCAGAGAGTTCAACAGAACTTATATTACTTAACCAAATAAGTAACCAAAGAAAATATAACAGAAAGCTCCCTTTATGAGAAAGAGAGATTCATGAGAGAAAAAGTCTGGAGCCTGTCCCCCCACCCCAGCCAATCGCTGGGTTTGGGAGATAGGACTTACCTTCCTGAGGCCTGGAAATCCAGCAGTCTTTCTACTTACTCCTTGTGGGGGAAGAGGGCCCACTTCCTCTAGGGAAGAGAATTTAAGTTCTTCCCAGGTGAGCCAGAGAGACAGCTGATTGGTTTATATTTGACCAATCAGTTTTAGCACCTAGGTTGCAGCTCTAACTAGACACCTCCCACCCATGGGGAGGGGTTGCCTCTGCAGTGAGGTCTGACCATCACAATATTCAGCTACATGGTGCTTGGATGAGCCTCCAAACCAGGCACAGTTATGGGAGGAAGGAATTAATTGAAGTTAAAGACAGAGGGGAAGTTCCATAATGGAAAAAGAGGCTGCCCCCCCTTTCATAGGTAGAGAGAAAGGAAAAGCCACACCTGTAATGTTGTCTACTAATTTGAAGTCATATCTAACTTCACTGCCATGTTCATCTTGAGGACAATAGAAGGAGTGAATATATGTGTATGAACAAACACACTGAGAAGCAGCAAAGACAAAATGCTTGCTATGTCATTTCTTTCCAAAGCTATAAATCATGTAGCACTTTTCTAATGGTTCAGTTAAGTAGCTCTGACCTTGCTCTGTGCCAAGGTCCAGGTTAAGGCTGCCTGTGGGAGAAAGCCATGCTCTGTGAGCTTTGCTGGTGTGCAAACATATTTCCTGTTGCATCGCTGAGAGCCTGGGTGAGGAGATGTTAGAATATTCTCGATGGTAGTTTTGTAACATCTCTGTAAGTTTATAATTACTCCAAAGTGAAATAAGAAAATTTTAACAAGGAAAGTGGAATCATTCATTTATACATTACTATTATCCATGCCTAGCTACTAATTCGAAGGTCATTTTCTGAACCTGTCCCATAAAGATATAATTAAAATAAATAACCAAGAACTAGAAAACAAACAGTGAGAATGATAAAAATAAGCAATCAAATATTAAGTCTTGTAATTACATACTTTTAAAATAACTAATGTTACCTCCTTTCTAAAGCTAATTCTTGCAAATCAGTTAGTTAGTAATGTTAGTTCTCTAACCTCCCACTACATTGAAAATGAAGCTAAAGAGAAATTTAGCTTTAGCAGAGAGATAGCTCAGTTGGTACATACTTTGTTTGTTCAAGGACCTGAGTGCAATCTCCAGAACCCAACTAAAAATGTCCAGTGTGGTGTGGTGCCCCTAAAATCCCAGTGTTGAGGAGGCAGAGAAAGGAGATTAGTTTTGGTCTTGCTGACCAGCCAATCTAGCATTCTTGGCAAGCTCCATATCAATGAGAGGTACTGTCTCAAAAGAAAAACATAAAAAAGAAATAAAAATAGGTGTAAGTCATTTGCAGAAATGAACCAAGAGTTTCTGTTCTATCTTTCAAATGCATATAAATGAGCAAATCCACCTGCACACATGTGAATCCACACTGATGAGAGGCGCATGCCCACGCACACACACACACACACACACACACACACACACACACACACGCGCGCTTCACATTTAAAAAATAGAAAATCTAGCTTCACTAATGAAAAATAAAACTTTTCAGCTGTAAAGATCTATACAGATGTTTATAATACAATAAGCTTTCAGAACTCACACATACAGAACAAATGTTGCAAATAAAATATATAAATTATTCCACAAAATTTCAAACAAAATATTAAAAAGGACCTAATTACAAATAATAAAAGTCAAGTACTTCATGTAACAATAATGTAATAATTTATAAAATCAATTTTGTTAAAATTATCAAAATAAAAACTTAAATCTTCTTCCAATAGGTATATAACATTACATATTTAAAAATATCAGCACAATAATAAGTGACGAAGATGAAGAGTTTAATCCTACCAACTTTGTGATTGTAAAAGTGTCCAGATTTCCTAGAGTGCTAAAGTGTAAACTTGTAAGAAATTTTATTTTTTCTTTCAGTTTTTCCATATATCTCTTCATTTAAAATACATAAATTACTGGAAATAACAATTGAATTTTAGATAGTCCTCATTGGTTTATATACTGACATCTACTCAGAGACATACTTGTATAATTAATTTGATTAGAGAATATTCAATTCCCAAAAGATTCTTTAGGTTTAACATGTCTTGGATATTTCACATACAGCTGAGGAGAAATTATTGTTATATTTATTGACACATTTGTAAAGAACAGTCTTATAATTAATATAAATGGACATTTAGTTTGGTATTTTCATAGTTTGCTATCTAACTTGTGAAGTTTCAGTAAAGACTGTTGAATAAGAAAATAACTTTGCAATGGTGTTTAAAAAGTTAATTCTAGCCTTTACTTGAGCTCTACTAGAGACACATATGAAAAAAAAGCAGTACTTTAAAAGTTATCTAAGATTATGACATGTAACATACTCAAACATAACCTTGCTAGAGAATACTTATTTTTAACCATGCATTGTTTCTCTCTTTCTTTCTTTCTTTCTTTCTTTCTTTCTTTCTTTCTTTCTTTCTTTCTTTCTTTTCTTTCTTTATTTTTTCTTTCTTTCTTTCTTTCTTTCTTTCTTTCTTTCTTTCTTTCTTTCTTTCTTTCTTTTTTGTTTTTGGTTTTTCAAGATAGGGTCTTGCTGTAGCCCAGGCTGCCCTGGAATTCACTATGTAGTCTCAGGGTGTCAGGGTGGCCTCAAACTCATGGTGATCTTCCAACCTCTGCCTCCCGAATGCTGGGATTAAAGGCGTCATGCATTGTTTCTGATCAAACTCAAACATTTCTTTTCCTTGCTCATGAATAGAAAATTGATTCTTTAAAAAACTTGAAAATGTATTTGTCATTATTACTTTCTCCTGCTTCATATATTCCAAAAAAAAACAGCAGTCATTAAGGCTTAGCTTGATTTGGCTTTCTGTCATAAGTGTCAAATATAAAAAATACTTTATGCCATAGCTATAAAGTTTGTCAATATGATTAAAGTAGCAAGTTTTATTTTATTTTATTTTATTTTATTTTTTTGCTATAAAGAGTGCTCTGTAGCAGTTCAGGAGTTAGCCAATAGCAGTCCCCTACTACAGTAATAAAAAGAGTAATCATATGTTAGAAATTTACATCTTGCAGGAAAAAAATTGTGGATTCTAAATTATGTCAATGCTGAAACTTTCCATTTTCTTTTTTACCGTCAAAATGTATTTGCTTCAGCAGCCGTTGCTGTCTAAGAGATTCGTATTCAAAAATTGGCTCTGTTCTTACTGAGCTGCCTCAGCACTTTAATGCTAAGTTAAAAATAAGAAGTAATAAAAGCAAATGAGATTGTTCCATAAGTGCAGCTGGTCACTAGGACTGGAGCATGGGGTGAGCAGCTCTGTTCACACAGGTTTTCTAGTGAGAGACAAGATCCTGATCACTGCATCTGTGGCAATATGCTGACTCAGTGAGCTAGCCGGGTCACATATATACATACCTGCACTAGCCCTGTAGACAACATCTTAAAAAGGTACAAAGGGAAAAGCTTAATTTATGCAGAAGAGTCAAAGAGAAAAGAAACAAACAGAGGCCTTAGCCTTAGAATCTTTGAGTAGTCATTAAGTTTTATTTGTGCAATGAAGAAAATGACATCTACAATACTGATTTCCCCTACTCTGAATAAGGAATTGGATTTAATTGGAAATCCTTTCACTGAAATGATTTCCAACCATAGGTCAGCTGCTTTATATCCTTTTCTTGCTAAAGGACTTAAGTACTTATGAGCCTGATTAGATTACAATACCTGTATATACCATGGAATTCACTGAATGCGTAACCCTCCTGTGTTTAAATTACTTTGAAGAATAATAGACTACAAATGAATACAGATATTCTGCTTTCTATCTTTTTTTTGAGATAGGGTCTCACTCTAGCCCAGGCTGACCTGGAATTCACTATGTAGTCTGAGGCTGGTATTGAACTCATGGCAATTCTCCTACCTCTGCCTCTGAGTGTTGGAATTAAAGGCATGTGCCATGATGCCCAGCTTTTTTTTTTTTGTAAATTCCTTTCTTTATATACTTATTTTTTGACTTATACATCCCAGGCTTGATACAGAAAAATTAAAAAATCCATAGATTCTATAGTTATCACATAAAAAAACATAAAGAACACATATATTCTATCTTTAGGAAGTGGCTGCTTAGCAAGACAGAACACTTTTGGAAAACCACCTTAACACTTCAGACAAATAGCACAAGAAAAGTGATACCTGTTCCAATCCACACAACCAAAACCTTAGGGAAGAGACTGGATTTAATATTATACAATGCACCTCAACCACTTTCTATCACAGCATAGATTGGATCACAAAGGCCGAAATAGGTAGTTGAGACTTTTTTCATTTTTGAGGAAAAAGAATGTCTGCATAAAAAGTGAACAAAGGTTATTTATTTATTGAATGCTAGGGAAAACCAGGTGACCTGAACCCTTCCTCCTTTACTGTCTCTGATGAAAAGATGCTGGAAGAGAATCATTAAACTCAGCCCTCTGATGTGTTGCCTGTAGAAACTCCCTAGTGAGCAATAACAAGACACTCTTATTCTCACTGCTCTTCCTAGCTAAGGAAGTATGAGTGGAGACCTAATGGAGAATATAAATTTTACCAGCATCAATGAAAAGATCTCATACTTATTTCAAAAATGTAGCCGCTCCCTTCTCTATCAGAATAGTATTAAGAGAACCCAAGTTATTTTAGTTTAAAACATGGTAAAAGCAGGGAGTTAGGAAGGCTACGGGGCACAGTGCCCTGAAATTAAATGTAATAACCTTGACTTGTTCTTGCAGTCAGGAGTTCCCATGCATCCCAAAATGCTAGTATCATATCCATGCGATGGCAGGAGAACCCAAATTTCTATATCATATTAGTGTGTTTGGCCAGGAAATTAGAGGGTAAGTGTTCTGCTTACCCCCTTCCTCTTGGCAGGACACATGATCTGTTCTAATTCCTAATTCACTTTCTTCTTCTCTGAAAACTTTTCTGCTTGGGAACTGACTACATTTAAAATTTGGTAGATGGTAGATGGTGGATTTGGAAAACTTGTGTGGGAGACATGGATTAAAATTTTCTGTTTTCTCTTTTAAGCTGCTTGTAAAGCCAATGGCAAAATGAAGACGTTGTGTGTAGAACTTTGGCAGAGTTTGTCAAGCTCTACTTTGTGCATACTCTGAGGAACACTGAGTTTTAAGTGCTAATGAACAATGCTAGTCTGCAGGAGAATGGTGATTCTGCCCGGGATTGATGTGCTGTGGAATATTTGGGGACAGATTCATGATGGTGTTCCAAGAGGCACCCAGACCCGCAAGGCTGTGACCCACACTATGTAACAATAGCAACGGTGTAGCAGCAGAGAGACAGTTCACAGAAGACAAACCCCAAGGCAGGGATTGTGTGGCTTTGATGTGCTCAGACAGAAACAATATCATAGTTGGGTGAAGGCTCAACGAACAGGTTCATCAATTCAGTCCTAAATTTCATGACCTAGGTCCTCAGAAAGTTGTGTATGGTTAGAGACACTTGCTAGTATCTGTCTGATGGTTTATGGTCTTCTCTGGATTGAGAAGAAATATGTTTTACCTGTAGACACCTTGTTTTCTAAACCGCATGTAAGAAATTACAGTATGACTTTCTTTATACAGGTAGACCAACAGATTTGGGTGGAGATTTTACCCTAAATGCTATAATGCTTGTATTCTACCTACTCCAGAAGTTTTGTTTGTTTGTTTGATTCCCTGTTTGCCAGCACTGCTTTAGGCTGAGACAGGCTTAGAGAATAAGAGTAACTGAGTGTTGTGTGGCTGAGATGGGTCATAATGAGGGCTCCAAAAGAGACCAGTCATAGATCCTGCACAGGCAAACTTATACCTGGTAAAGATCATCTAGATTGTAGAGTAGTATTTATTCACATAATAGTAAGAGACTAAGCTGAAAGACTCTAAGTTTGCTTATGGTGACATAGATAGAGGATTAAATCCAGAGAGTCAAGACTTATTTAGGGCTTCATGGATAAGGGTCTCAACCCATAGACTTTGGGCTTATTTGCAGCACATTGATAAGAGATTAAGCCCATAGACTAAGTTTCTCTAGGGTGCCAATGCTAAGAGCCTAAACAAATAGACACTGGGCTTCCCTAGAAGTATGATCTTGAAAGAGCCCAGGCTATTTGTTTGTTTTGCTCTAAAATGCTATGCCACTTCATCGCTCTGGCTTCCACTGGACCATAGGTGCTGACCTCTGCCTGTGGACACAATCTGGAGGTCCTGACATCTTTCTTTTCTTACTAAATAAAAGTGCTACAGAAGGCTATTGGTAATTTACTTCAGAGTGAATACATTGAGGTGTAGACTCTGTTCCTCTCTGTTATTGTTTTACCTGGCTGTAATGTGATGTGCTATTTAAAAATGGTGCTATCTGTATTCTGAGAGGGTGGGAATTATCCAGTCTCTGATCCCCAAGCAGTTTAGGGTATGATTGTGACTCATGAGATTCCACAGGTATAGTGCCTCACACTCTTGATCCCAACACTTGAAAGGTTCAGGCAGCAGGATCTGGAGTTGCAACCCATAGATTGGACTCCAAACAATGCACATGTTTGCAAAAAGAGAGTTCAAAGAGACAGGAAGAACCTCAATTCTTCTGAGGGAAGCCACATGGTCAGGGTGGACCCGAGTCATCCCACTAGATGATATCAAGGTTGAGAGTGCCACAGAGATCCACCCAGGTTCCAAAGTGTCATTCCTAAAGTGCTACAATGGACCTTCAAAATTTAAATTTTGCTGAATATTTGGTCTTAAACACCCATTTAAAAAAGTATATCCAGAATATAAATTACTCCATAAATCCTTTTAGTCCAAGGAATTTCACTTCGTAATTCCAAAGATCAAATGCAAAAGTCAACTGTCGAAAACAGTGTGACTTTAGATATGGTCATAGTGACTTAAAACCCCACCAGTGCTAATATCAAGGTTAAAAGATTTGGATGTATTCTTCATAAATCTGCTAATATCTCATCTACTCTATCATATCTATGAGGAGAAATTGAGACCATGTCAGATACTAGCTTGTCATTTGGTGAAAAACTTGGAAGTGGATTTGAGAATTTACTTGGTGAAAGAGAATTATGCCCATCATCTCTGATAATAACTCTGCTATTTTTCATAACTTGCATATTCAACTGTTGATATAACCTAAATTTCTCCTACTTACAGTCAGCCCACACTCAGATGACCCTAAGGCAATATAACTCCTACTTGGGTTTCCTCTATTGCCCTCCAAGGTCTGGAAATGTATAAGAATGAAAACTTTAAAGAGCCCCAAATTAGTGACTTCCCACTTCTCCTTGGCTCTTCTTATTTTATTCTTTCTCCCCAAGATTTTCTTCCAGGACTATCTTCCTGAATTATAGCATTATACCAGTGAGGTTGCATTATACCAGTATGGTCCCTTAGATGGACCCGCTGAGGGAGTATCTCAGTTTCAACACTTTATAGCACACCAATCAGCGTGAAGAAGCTTGATAATTGTCCCATATCCCTAATGGCAGTTCACATTACTTCTTCAGAGAAATGATTGAAACAGGTCAGGGGCAACAGCACCAAAATGATCTTTTTCCTTGATGAAATGTAGGAAATGTCCAGACTTTTGCCTTCTTAGGGAGTCTTTTCATACCTTCTGAAAAGGCCCTTCCAAGAAAATTAAGATTGCTGGGAATATTTCGTTTTTGCAGATTTCCAGACATAGATACCTAATTTCACAACTATACTGGCTAGACCAGCCACCCATCAATGGGGCACACATAAAATACTCCAGCCTGAGTCTAAATGTGGGCTTCTCAAATCAACTATTGTCTCCTTGGACAAAAGCTATGTATTTTTCCTTCCCTTACTCCCTTCTCTCCTTAAAGCTGTCATTCCTAAAAATCAAAGCTAAGATAAAATTTTTTCTGTACCTTATCTTCTGGTCTGTGGATTTCATTCGTCAAATACATAAGACATGAATCTAGAGACACTCCAAAATTTTCAGTGTGTTGGTGTATGAGAAGGACTGGCAGGGTGTGTGTGTGTGTGTGTGTGTGTGTGTGTGTGTGTGTGTGTGAGAGAGAGAGAGAGAGAGAGAGAGAGAGAGAGAGAGAGAGAGAAAGAGAGAGAGAAAGAGAACAAAGAACAAGATTTTTAAAATGGTTTAAATAATATGTAGATTAATAACATTGAGTCAATTTTTCAAATTTTGAACAAAAAATCACTCACCATAACAGGAAGGGGGTCCAATTAAGTGACCAAAGGCAATCAGTAGAAGCTGACTGAAATGGCGGAAATATTATAAGATATGACAGGCATTTTATAAGCAAACATTGCATTACATCAAATAACAATTGTCACTTCCATGGCATTAAGAAAATAGACAATTTACATATCTTGGATTAGTAAAATTATGATAGATACATGTTAGAGATAAAAAAAATAATTTTGAAAACCCCAAATAGAATTAAAATTTTGCCCATAGAATTAATTTTGTAAAGACAGATTGAGAACTATTTATTATCAGGAACAAAGAATGAAATGATTCACTATATCTAAGTAATAAAGAGATAAGAGAATAAAAAAAGTTAACAGACTCCCAGGAAGTGAGGGAGTATAGTACATATTACATTCCTTCTCATTGCAATGCAAGAACAAACAGAAAAATAATGAGACATATAAGAAATTGTTAAAGAAATAAAGGTTAAATACTTTCAGAATTGGTCAAATGATATAAATGTAGAGAACAAAAAGCTTTGTAAACCTGAATCATAATAAACCTCAAGAAAGAGCAAGAGAAAAGCCATGGCAAGACACATGGAGAAAAGAAAAAATTATTTTGAAAGTGGTGAGAGTTACATTATAAGGGAAAAACAATCCAAAATGAGACTTTCTCCTTATGAACAACAGAAGCCAAAGGAGATAGTGTCCCAATTTGAAAATCTTAAAAGAAGAAAAAACTTCCAACACAACATAAAGTAGAAGCACAGAGAGTCTTAAGTTCACAACAATAAAACAGACTTAAAACTCACCCACCATGACTCAGGGAACTGAGCAGAAGAGGGGGCAGAAAGATTGTAAGAGCCATGGTGGGGGAGAATATCCAGAGACATTTCCCCCCTCAGTAACAACACACAACGGGGGGGGGGGCAACCCCTTACCACATAGATTGATCCAGGGTGCCCACTGAGTGGATTGGGGACAGGGAGGAGGGAAATGGGAATACCAACACAGTATTTGCTCATACAATGTATCAAATTTTGGACAATAAAGATTTTAAAAAATTCTCAGAAGGAATTTAAAAGAGACTTCGATAATTATAAAGAGGTCAAGATATTTTCAGATAAGGGGAATTTATGAGAATTTCTCAGCATAAATAAATAAATAAATAAATAAATAAATAAATAAATAAATAAATAAATAAATAAAAGGATTCTCCCACACACATATAAATATAAACAGTTTTAAAGCTTTTATTATTAATATTATTATTATTATTAATAAAGATATTTTTTCTTTGTTGAAGAGACTAAAGAAAAAAAGCATAATACAGTTACTGATAAATATAAGCAGTAGAGGAAAACAAAGAGAGGTAAAATTTTGATATTTTACTCATTTAATTCTATAACACCAGAATCAATAAATTAGAAAATGACATGAAGTCATACATATAAATAATATATCTGATATAATGCATCATGTAAAATGTTTAAAACAATAACTATAGAAAATTTTAAATTTCTATTAGTATATCAAATATAATTCTAAACTGTGTTAAAGAAGTCACAAGAGGTAAACACAGGGACTCAAAGACCACTAAAAACTACAGAAAAAAATAGAAAAGTTTTATAAATATATGTTGATATTAAAGGCAGAGTTGAGATCTAACATATTAATAATTACATTAAGTTATTCAATTCAAACACTGTGAAAGAATTTGCAAAATAGTCAAAGAATTTATATAGAGCTTGCAAGAAACTAATTATACTTATTAACAATATAGGCAGTATTTTTGTAATGGGTCTCATCTAGCTATCTGTCTGTCTATCTATCTATCTATCTATCTATCTATCTATCTATCTATCTATCTATCTATCTATCTATCTATCTATCTTTGGAAAGAAACCTCCTTAATTGAGGAAATGATTATTTCTATGTGCTCTTTTATTAGATTTGCAAAAATTTTAGTGTGTGTGTGTGTGTGTGTGTGTGTGTGTGTGTGTGTGTGTGTGTGTGTTTGGTTCATACAAGGCTCCATAAAACGATTTAGGGAACATGCCTTCCTTTTCAATTCTGTAAAATACCTTGAGAGGCAGAGGATTACCTTTCATATATAGGTTAATCCATGTGGACCTGTACTATTTTTGGTTGTTAGGCATTTAATTACTTTGTCAATGCTGTTAGGTATTATAGATCTGTCCAATAATTTATCTCTACTGGGTTTAGCATTGGTAGGTCATATGATTCAAGACATTCATCCATTTCTTTCAGTTTTTTTTTTTTGAAATTTGTGAAATTGAGGTTTCTGAAATATGTCCTAATGATTCTTTCACTTCTTGATGGTTTCTGTTGTAGCATCTCCTTTTTTATCTTTAATTGTGATGAATAGTGTTCTGTCCTTTTCATAAATTTGTCCAGGGGCTTAATATTGTGTAATTTTTCAAAGAACCAACACTGCATTTCATCAATTTTTAAAATTGTTTTCTTCACTTCTAAGTCGATTTCTTCCCTGATATTCACTATTTCTTTTTGTCTTGATATTTAGGTTTAGATTATTCTTGTATTTTTCCCCAATGCCTTTTAATGGGGCAGTAAGTTATTTGATATCAGTGTTTTTTTTTCTATTAATTAGAAATGTATGTACAAATCCTGTGTTAGTACCATTGCCCTCATTTCTGGCACAATTCCATTTAGGTCTCTCTCCAGTGGGGTGGTTACTGGTATTCACCATGTGTTTAAGGGTTATGAGTTTTGAGAGGAGCAGTAGTCATTGTTGGATGAAGGGGTAGACAATGCCCCTGAATACTCCTTCCCACACTGGTTCTTACAATCTTTCCACCCCCTCTTTCTCAATGTTCTTTGAACTTTGGTGGATGTGATAAAAGGCTACTTTAGTGTTAAATTCTCAGCAACTTCTAGAGTTGTGCTTTGATACTTTTTGAGTGTCCTTTTTTTTTTTTTGTTTTGCTTTGCTTTATTTTGTTTTGTTTTGTTTTCCTCATCACCCTGGCACAGGTTGTCAGGCTCACTGTGAAAGCAGCACTTAAAATATTTATATTTATTTATTTGCAAGGAGAGTAGGAGAGACGGAGATACAGGGTGAAGAAGAGATAGGGACATAAAGAGCTAAAAAGACAGAGAAAATGGGCTTTCCAAGACCTCCTTCCAGTGCAAATGAACTCCAGATGTATCACACGTTGTGCATCTGACTTTACATGGATACTGGGGAATCAAACCCAGGTCATTAGGCTTTTCAGGTGTCGCAGTCAGCCACATGCCAATGGGATGAATCTTCAAACCAGGCACAATTTAGGGGAGGAAAGGATTTATTTGTAGCTATAGATACAGCAAAAGTTCCAGAATGCAAAAGAGGCTGCTCTCCTTTCACAGGTCCAAACAGAGAGAGAAACCTATCACCAACACCACACACACAGAACAGGGAACAGGCAGGGGGGAAAGGAGAGAATTCTTTCACCTTTACATAGCCGTATGGTGGGGTCTTGCAATTCTATCACAGACTTAATGGCTTCCTGAATATCTGGAATTTCCTTCCCACACAGGAAAGGATGTTTACTTCTAGTTTATTTGAGCTTCTTTACATCCTTCCCCCTACTGAGAGGCTGCCTTCCTGAAAACATCCTGAGAGACCCACCCAAGATTACTTGAAAGGTCAAGTTGACATCAAAACTTAAACCATCACAGCAATTCTCCTGCCCAAGAGTCCAGCACTCTTGCTAGCCTGACCAATTCCTCTGTGGATTCACCTATATCCTGGCTGATGTGTGACAGTTGGCTCATCTCATGTTATGAAGTCAGCAGTCATTTCTGTCATGTTTAAAGATTTTGGTTGTCCAATATTTTTAATGCCTTCTGTAAAAGAAAAACAGATTTTCTAATGGAGAGTGAGAAGAACCTACAATAAAGGGAATTAGCATTGCTAATTAAGAGAGTCTTTGATGGGATTTGTCTCCCTTTTGGTCAAAGAGTAGTGGGAGCTTCTCACTGGAGTCCATCATGACTCTTGGCCCCTGTGTATTTTGACTTGGATCCCAGTACCAGCTATGAGTTATTTCTCATTGAGCAGGTCTCTTAGACAATCAGAGAGTCATTGGTTACCTGCCTAGGCTAGGTGCCACTATTGCACAGGTGTGTACATCTTGTGCAGCTGGTTGATTTCCTATGGCAGGCTGCCCTGTTTGTTCACAACATTGTTGGCTTCCTTAAAGATTCCAGCCTGATCTTGTGATGGACTGTGTCAGCAACTTGTGGTATCTTCTGCAAAAGAGTCTTAACTTTTACCTTTTGATTACAAGTGAGAAATCAAGGGCTTCGGCAGAAGCCTGTCTTATTTTGGCCACCTCGTTGATCTTTCTGATCAACACCTCAATGTAGGGTGTGACCTAATTTTGGCACTGGAAGTTATAAACCTGAAATGAATGCTTTAGGGTTAGGCTTCATCACACCCTCTCCAGGGCACTGTTGTCCAGATGTTACTTAATATTCCTATTGAGGGTTGTATCTTTTAGTCAGCTATCTAGGAGAAAGGTTTTCTTCAGAGATCTATTTATTGAATTCCATTTTTATTTCTTTGTTTTTTATTGCATTAAGTTGATAGTGCTCTCTTGGAATTCATGTATTTAATAATGTCTTCCTTGAGTTCATTCCACTGTCCATTTGGGTTTTATTTAATTGAATATTTTTTTATTTCATTCAGGTTTATCTTGATTTCTTTTTTTTAATTATTATCTTCCATTTCATTCAAAAACTTGCTAATGGCTTCATGACATTTGTTTACTAACTTTCTCTTAATTGCATTTTGGATTTCTTTGTCTGGAGTTTTCTCTAAGTAGTTTTGATTAGAGGATTCTTCACTGAGACTAGACATTCTTGGTGTGCATATGTTGTCTTGGTTTCTTGTGCTTTTTTGAGTTGGGGGTTTCCAATTTTAAGATAACCCCTTTGTCTTGGTCAGTATGTAGCAAAATTGCCAATAATGGAGCCTGTGCTATATTGAATAATTAATACTTGATCAGTGAAAAATGGACCTGATCCACAATCAGTGGGTGTGCTGGTGGGAATTTTACCAGCATGATTGAATGAGCAAGGGAGGTTGGTCACCTGGTCACTGGATGGCTTAATTTGTGCTAAGGTAGTCTCTACATGTTTTGGACTGGAAGTGAAACCAGTCCTGGGAGTGCCTAATATAGCAACACCTTCTCAGGGTGGTGCAAGTGAGCAGGCTAATTTGCATCATTTTAAAGAATACAAACTTATTTAATATAGCATAAATTTTATATGATAAATATTAGTGAAATTATTAAAATGCCTTGTGACAATAAGTGTGTATGTGTCAAATTTATAAGCTACAAAATACATTGAAAAATACACAGAACTAATATGATATGTTTCTTTAATCAAGCTTATTTAAAAATGAGTTATTTCACCAGATCTGATACATCATAAAATACCAAGATTAAGGTGGAATTCAAGACCTTGAATTCAATAATTGAGCTAAAGGAGGTGTACTAGACAACCTTTTTGTGTCTATCGAAGAGAGTAAGGCTATAATAATCTCAGGAGAAAGAAATAGATTTCTGATTGCCCAATAAATAAGTATGTTTAATCCTCTGGTCTGGTGATATGAATATATTATGATGCCCATGAAATTCTTCAGAATTTTATATTAGAAAGACAAACAAACACATGAAACATAAATCAAGAAACTTTGCAGAATCATTAAGTTCAGGCAACAGGAAACAGATTTATGTTACAACTGAGCTGCCACCACCTGTCACCTTTCATGAAGAGGGGAGTATTTCTCCAGGGTAGAGCAATCCAACCAGAAGACAGAATTCTCCATCAAAACAACTGAGAAATGACCTAAAGAATATTAGTCAAGTGTGTCAAAGCTAATAAGATTATCTTGAATTTCAATATTCTCTTGGTATCAGTATTCTTTCTATGTTCTCTCATTTCTAATGGGATTGTGGAATTAGTATACTATCCAGGTGAGTGCCACAAAACAGTCTCTGTATTAAAGGATTCCTCTCCAGAGTGGTTGCACTCATAAAGGTTGTGAACTTTTAGGAGCTATGGCTTATTGGATGTCTGATTTACTGGGATCATTTCCTCAAGGGAAATTGTGGAACTGCTGATTCTCAGTGAACCCTTGGTTGTTCTTGAAAGTCATTATGTTCAGCCACACGCTCAATACTATTCCACGCAGAGTCTCCACAGTGGCTCACAGCAATGGATCTTCTTGATCAGGACTAGAATCTGCATAACTATGAGCCAAAGTGAAGCTCTCCTCTTTAGAAATGATTTTTTTTAATTTCCAAGTCTTTTTAAATTTTTGTTACATTTTTAATTGCAAGTTTTCTTGAATTATTGTTAAATACTCTTACATTTTGGATGAAATCTTTTAGGCATTTTATTGTGGTGACAGAAAGAAACTAATATTCTTGCCAATATAGCTTGGAAGTAGACAAGTTGATTTCTAGGTTAATGAATCTATAGATACAGATGAATATTTTTCCAAGGAATGATTATACTCAGCTGCCATGTTTTAGATAAGAGAAGGGGGATTTTTGTACAGAGAGGATGAGGCAATATGAGCATGGAGATATAAAAGATTTAAATGGCCTTAAAATGATTATGAAACAGCCACAAATCAAAGAATAAACCTCCTGGCTAACTGTCCAAATGACTGAATTTGTTATGCCAACTGCTGGGAGAGTAATGTTATCAGTAGTTTTACCCAGTGGTGGATCATATGTATTTTATTTATTTGCAAACAGAAATAGAGAGAAGAGAGAGAGAATGGGTGAACCAGGGCCATCAGCCAGTGCAAATGAACTCCAGATGCATGTGCCACTTTGTGCATCTGACTTTACATGGTTGCTGGGAAATCAAATCCAGGTTTTTAGGCTTTGCATGCAGGCAAGCACCTTAACCAGTGGACCATCTCTCCAGCCCAGTTCCTGTGTATTTTAGAACTGACCAGTCAGGCAAGATGTGTCAACTGGTACAATTGTGGCATGATTGTTATTGAGGTAATCAAACCTTTCATATATTTATTTAATCTATGAAACTCTAAAAATTGAGGTCATCTAGGATTCGGATCTTGCTTTTTATTTGTAAATGAATTTAGAAGCAATGTTACCAGTAAACTTCTGGAATTTAGAACATGCATATAATTCAGCTACTGAAGATTAGAAATCATCATATTATTTTAGGGTTTTACATCAAGAAAGTCTTGTCCAGAAAATATATCCATAGACCAATAAATAAATTTAAAAAAGAAATCAAGATAAACCTGAATGAAATAAAAAAATTCAATTAAATAAAACCCAATGGACAGTGGAATGAACTCAAGGAAGACATTATTAAATACATGAATTCCAAGAGAGCACTATCAAATTTAAAAGCAAATTTATACAGGTATCCCTTTTCTTAAGTTTACTCATCTGGGCAACATTTATCCTGTTGGGCAATAAATCACACACTTAAGAGAACAAAACTTCTTATATATCAAAAACAGATTGACCACCAAGATTTTTTCCTTACTGTTTTCAGCAATCAAAAATCATATAATGTAACTGACATATACCAGAGAGGAGAAAGAAAATCTCAGATGGTATATGGTATATATTGCAATTCATAGAATGCTTCAAAAGAATTTCAGAACACAAATTTAATTTTCAAAAATTTCAATCATCTAGGAAAATACAACTATAATGAAAAAGCTTAAATCTAGTTTTTAGGTTTTCCTAAAAACCAAACAATTCACCTCTTAGTCCAACATACATGTCATATATATATTTCAATTACTTCCTGTGTCCCAGTTTTCTTTGGTTAGTAACCTCCTCTGATAACCACCCAGGAGCTTCACTTGCTCAAGTGTTATTAAGGTTAGCCGCAATTAAATGCAAGTCCCTTGCTTAGCCCTGGACTTCTCAAGGTGTAAGAGACATGCAGATTTGGTTCCTTATACCTAAAATTCCAGCACTTGGAATGCAGAAGCAAGAGAAATGAGACAAGAATTATGTTTAAGAAATAGAAAACAAACCTTTAAGAAGTTAGAATCATACAGTAATGTAACCTCACATCCTCACCTGCAAATACAGGATGCAAAATGAAAATTGGTAAATTGACTTAAGAGACTCCATTTACCTTGGGAATGAGAATAGTTTCTGAAAGCAAAATATTATTGACTGGAAACTTTTCAACTTCTTTTTTTGGGAAAATAAGATATACTTCAGTATAGCTCCACAAAATAAAGATAATTCCTTAGAAGACTTAAGAAAGCTTTTTACTATCAAGCTTTTTTGGAATAAAAGAAACAGATCTATTGAGTATTTTTCTTCATATTTCATTATGAACATTAAATAAGAAACTCAGAACTAAAAATGAAGGAATGAGGACCAGTCGTATCATCACATCTCTATTTCTTCCCTGAGTGTTCTAACTGAGACCTAGGGTAGAGGATATAGATGACACAAGAAAGACAGTGATTGTTTTGTAGTAAACAACTAGCTGCATTTATGTAGTCATGAAGAACTGGGGAAGTGAGTTTTGTGAAAAAGACACTTGCAATGAATGCAAGCAGAATAAATCATGAAGTAAACCACTGTCTTGTGTTCACCAATTAACCAAAGGAGAAAGGGTGATGGGTGAGCATTAAGAACCAAGTTCCCAATGCTCTACATTTACCTAAAACATTCATGGAAGATTCATCTCAATAAGTGAAAACTCTACAGAGTTATTCTAGAATCAAACATGAAATATAAATCTGAAACCCGTGATGCTTTATGCTCTTAAGAGAGTCTGCTCAGCTTTTGTTCCTGGCCACCCACAGACACTCCCCTTTCCACAACCTAGATCAACACAGGATGTCCTTTATAACAAGTGTAATCTTCCACTTTTCTTTTTCTAGAAAAAACATGACAAATTTACAAAGATGTTTCTGTCTCATGTGTTTACTGGGAAATTATTCTACTTTCTTTCCGCCTTTAGTCAGTAATATAAGGCCTAATTTCTCAGACAGCTATTCTAATCCAAATATTCAAATGACCTCACAGAATATCAATTTGATATCAATTTGATGTGAGCTCTAACAATGAATGACATCTACCTGCTATTTAACAAAGAAAGAATATCGTGTTTCCAAATCCATGTTTCCATATTACCAGAGCAAAGAAATCTCCTAGGTCATGGTTTATATGGAGGACAGAAACTGTTACATCACTTTTCTTCTCTCCTAGTTCTTTCTATCCAATCATATACCATCCAATGAAGGGAAAACTCATTTGTGCCCTAGCATCTTTCTGACAACCATCCATATTCCAAGAACAATTATTTAAAGCCCTGTTCCTTGAATATATTATAGAAGACTCGTGTTTGCAGGTCACAAATTTTATGACAGTACCAGGAAAATCTCAGTCAGGTTGCAACAGAAAAGATCTTAATTCATCCCTAAAATATGGCTCTATAACATAAACAAACTCTGTTCAGATATAGAATTTATGTCACAAACAGGATCTAGAAACTAAACTATCTTTTCTACCAGCATGCCTTACAGGATGCAAAACAGTGTACAATGGAAGCTATGAGGCTCCCTGATCTCAGCAGAAGCATCAAGGAGGACCCTACATGAGGTAGGCCCAAAAGACAATGCAGGTTACTGCCAATGTTCCTGTTTGCCACAAGAACTACATGGGAAGACATTATTGCTGAGAATATCACATCCATTGGCTGAAGAAATCAAGCAAGAATGGAGTTGAAAGCCTTCTCCTTGCAGGTTAGCTTTCATAATGCTAGAATTACTATACAGGCTGCTGCAGAGAAAAGACATGAACAATTTTACCCAGACTTGGACCCTGCCAGAGATATACACAACAGACAGCCAGGCAAGTTGTGCCCACTGGTACAATAGAGTCATGTCAGTTATAGGGATAACAACTGCTCTCTTCTTGCATTTGAAGCCTGCTAATGGTAGGGAATTTCTGCTTGGTATTATAAACCTAGTCAAAATCAGATCATTACAGACACCATAGGCCCTAGAAGGGAAGCTCTTACTGCTATTTAGCTAAATGGATATGGTGTCCCAATCTGATTTTCTTCTAAATATTTATGTGCAAGCCAATAGATTACTGATGCCCTTATCTTTGTTTAGAAGAGTGTCTTTTTTGCAGTTGTCAGTAAATACTTGTCACTGTTTTTGTGAAAGTACTGAGAGTAACTGTTGTCTGTTGAGTTTTCAGTTCTAAATGAGACCTTTCTCTCATGGCCTCCAAAGCTTTGGGAACATTGCAGAAGAGGTGATGGGAATCATAGAAGAGTCAGAGTACAGTGAGGGGTGCTTTGGAACACTGGCTTCAGGACATGAAATAGTTTTTGCATTCCTCACAGTGGGTTGTTTTATGCACAAGACCTAAACAATATTGGGCAAATCAACATTCCATTATGGATAATGGAGGATAGCAAAAAAAGGGAAGATTTTTTTTAAATAGAAGAAGAGATCATACTTCATGAACTAACACAAGAACTTGGAAGAGATCATACATACTTCATGAACTAACACAAGAACATAGAGAAAATCCCCATTCTCCTTCATCTGTGGTTCCTAATCACATTAAGCTTGGACTATAAGTAAAAATGATATTTGATTCAAGAAACAGACAAAGGGGATGGAGCTAATTGGGGGGTATGGGAGAGAGGGATGGAGGGGGATATATAGACTAACCTAAAATCACAATGAATTGATACCATAGAATCCTTTCTTTCCCAGATTAAGCTCTTGAGGTAGCTGGGAACATCATATGGTCACAAGGGCCTCGAAAATGATGGGTGGAAGCCTAACTCTAAGAAAAATGGCTCTGGACTATGGCTTCCTGTCCCAGTAGTTAATTCCTTCCCACAATGAGCTATTGATCAAAGTGACCTAAGAGGTCCCCAAAACAAGAGAAACTTTTGTCACAGCTCTTGAACACCCACCTCTGGCAAAAGATAAGACCTTATTTCTGAAGATTCCAGACTGCTAACACACAACACCAAGAGACCCTACTGGATCAGGAAATGAAAGCAACTCCCAGATGGTAGCCTGTGCAGTGCCAAAAGGTGTTACATGAGTGGAAGGGGCAATTGGCCAATAATATTCTGAGAAAGCAGAGGATATTGATATACAACACTGACCATAACGAGGGTAGGCTAATGGAGAACACATTGCTATATGGTACAGACCAGGAAGACAGGAATTACCCATCTGTGCAGTACTGGTGCTCAACCTGGGGGAGGGGGAGTTAATAAATGGCTGGCTAACTGGCTAAGAGATATGCTTATAGGGAAGGAACCCTTAACTAGAACTGGGATCTGAGGCGTCTTCATATAGACATCTAGAACCTGATCTCCAAGGGGAAGTCCCACTAACCATAGACCTACAGAAAGGACACACCCACTAAAATCTCACCAAATGAATAATGTGTGTCACATTTAACCAATGCCAATCTCACTTTCCATTGGGGACTCTGTATTCTTCAGAAAGCAATGAGAACCTTGGACAAGCTAATTTCATAGTTAGGACCTGAGATAATGGAGGATCCCCAAGCAAGAGAAGAACCAGCATCAAGAGCCCTACTGAAACTTTGAAGAAACATTGAAGGAGGTGGCATGATACATTAAAAAAATCTGCCTCCACAGCAAGTCAGATAATCTTTGAAGGATAACAGAGATACACACGAAGAATGCCTGACATAGACCAAAGAAGAAATGCTGTGACTCTTTTTTTTTGCCTTTTTAAAAAAATATATTTATTTGAAAGCAGAGAGAGAGCATCAGGGCCTCTTGCCACTACAAACGAAGTTAGATGCACTGCACAACTTTGTGCATCTGGCTTTATGTGGATACTGGAGAATCAAACCTGAGACATTAGGCAAGAATCTTTAACCTCTGAGCCATCTTTCCAAACCTCAAGGGCCTCTGGTTTTCAGCTCTTTGATGAGATTTTCGTCTCCTCCGTTGAAACTCTCATCATTTCCATAGAGAAGCTTCTGTGGAGAGCAGTGAGAGCAACATTGCTCCCTGGGCCCTGGTGGGTGGGATAGAGAACTCGTGTCCACACTGGACTTTTTCTTCTTGTCATCTTGATTTACTTCGGCTTTATTTACGTCGGCTCTGGTGGCCTAGTGGGCACATCTATAGGGTCTGTCCAGTTTAGTAGCTTACAGGATCCGCTGATGTTAAAAGGCTGTTGATAGCTTCTTCGTGTTCTTGGGGTTTGCTTTTCATGTGGACTTTTGAAATACATCCTTTCTTTTTTTTATTGTCCATAATGAGTTACAATATTTAGTGGGCAAAAAATGAGTTGTTATCCCCAATTTCCCATTGCCCTCCCTTCCCCAATCTGCTGGATAACCTCCTCCATGGGTCGTCTGGATCAGTTAAGACCTTAACATAAAACAGATTTAAAATTTAGCTACCAAGTCTCAGGGAATTAAGTGGAAGAGGTGGCAGGATGGTTGTAAGAGCCATGGTGGGGGAGAATATCCAGAGACATTGGCCCCATCAACAACAGCACATTTACACAAACCAAAAAGAAAGGGGGGGCTACACCTCATACATTTCATAATCTCCCATCCCAAGGACAATTCCAGTAATCCCACTGAGGGTGGTCCTTATTGGGTTAGGACCAGTGAGGAAAGAAATGGGTTACCACCACAAGACTTGTTCATACTGGGTGTCTAGCTATTAACAATAAATAAAGTAAAAAAAAAATTAGAAGAAAGATCAGTTGGAAAAGAAGACTGGGTTTGGTGGATGGGGGAACAAAACAAGATAATGAGAGGGGTTTATGATCCAAATACATATGTACAAGTTTAAAAGGATAAGAAATAATATTAAGATTTCAAGTTTTAACTTTGAGGTATTCAAACTTCTTATTCTAATGTCAAGGGCAACTATTTTGTTAGTATTATAGGAAGGATCCCCAGAAAGTCTTATCACTAAAGAAGATATTGTTTTTTTTTTTACCTAAGCATTTAACAAATATATGGAGAATCAATAACATTTTAAGATTCGTAAATTCAAACAGTCCCATGCAGTTAAACGGTTTTAGGCAATAATGTTTCCTCTTGGTGCTCAGAACTAATTCATCCTCTTAATACAGCACATCAAGCATCATTTTATTTAGTTCCACATTAATTTTGGACCCTCCTTTAAATCAAGATGATAACATAAAAATTTCTGATGTTGTCATCTTGATTTAATGGCTTGAGAGCTGGAGTTTTTTTTTTGAGTTTTTTTCTTTCTTTAGGAAATTCACACAGAATAATTTTTAAGAATAATATGATTTGATAAATCCGAAGAGGTGATCTGCTCTAACAATGAATGCGATATATTATACATACTTAGGGTTTAATAAGGAAAGGAAAAGAATTCTGCTCTAAGACAAGGTGGTAGGTGAAGTTTACTCTTCCATGAATTTTCATGTTGCTGTAAGGCAAACTGTCTTGGACCTGTAAACATTTTAATATTTAACTGTACAAATGAGTACACAATATAGGCAGTCTTTTGGACATGAATTGCTATCATTTCAAAAAGATTTATGTATGTTAGACTGGATATTAAAGCAAACCTTTAGTTGATGATCTTTTCTGTTGATGATAGGCGTAATCTGTTGGTCCATGAAAATAAGAATAGTACAAAGCAAAGCAGGTATAATAGCGGCTAGCACTGTCCACCATGGATTTGGACCTAAGTGTGTAACAAACCAGCTATGATCATCCCTGGTAGGCCTGGGAAAATAAAGGAATAAAAATATCAGTAGCCAGATTAATGATTACCTAACCAAATTTAGCCTTAAGGATAGTATAAGAGAATGTTTCATTATAAAATGATGGGCAGAGTGGGCTACATTTATATAAAGATACTCATAAAAATTTAAATTGCAATTAACACTCATTTCAATGTTTTAGTTGTTTGACAACTTTTGTCTTCACAACAGTTTAAAGATGATTTAGATAAGGAAATTGAGACATAGCTATAGCAAATTGTTCCAGTTCTCAATGCTAATAACCAATAGATGTGGAATTAGAACTCTGATAGGTTAACTAAAAGAAATTCTATATTCTCTCAATAGATTTTTTTTCTGCCATAAAGAACATAGTTAGGTTGCTTGCAGGAAAATGGATGCAACTGGTGATAATACTATTAAACAAATTAGGCCAGTCTGAAAAAGGCAATTATATGTTTTCTTTCATTTCTAGATCCTAGATTTTATATAGATTCATAAGACCATGCATGTCCATGTGATATGAAAGTAGAATGAAACTGTTTCAGGGAACCAAGGAGATTATGTGCAGGAAGAATGAAGGCTGGGAGATATTGGGCATATACTCAGCATATATTACATAGATGTGTGAATTTAAAAAAAATAAAATTAATTGAAAATTGTAAAAAGAAAAGTTTTGAAAGTGTGTTTTGGTTTTGTTTAGATGGGGTCTTACTACCCCAGGCTGGCTTTGAACTGGATATGTGGACATAATTGTCTTGTCTCTAGTTGTCAAAAGTTAATACTCTTGCCTCTAATTAATGAGTGGTGGGATTACTGAGGTGGGCCACTGATGTAGTCACCTTCATCTTGCTAGGATAAAACACCTGACCCCAAGCAGCTGAAGGGAGGAAAGGTTTAATTTGGTTTACAGTCTGGAGGCAGTACCTTGTGTCATAATCACTGATGCTATTTTTTTTATTTAAATACTTTATCTTGATAGAGTTAGTCTAGGTTGTCTTCATCTTCTCAACTAAAATTTAATTGTATTTATTTTAAGGTACCTAGCTAGGAACCAACACATCGAAGTTATTTGTATGTCTATATTTATGTTTTCCACCACTTTTTGAATATTTTCTATATCTTAGTATGTTCACCTATTTGTTTAACTTTTTCTTTTAATTTTTATGGTAGGCTTACAGATATGTAAAATATTAAGTGCATAAGCTTCTTGAATAAGATAGGTCTATTTAAATCCCTTGCAAATAAATCTGTCATAGGTCTCTTTAAGAATTCAGAAAATGCACATACTTTTTAAAAGTAAATAAATAATCCAAACTGTGATGTCTGGAGTTTAATTGCCCCAACATTTGGAGTCAGGGCACACATTTCATTTTCTTTGGATGGATCCCATATTCATGCTCTCAAAATAACATTTTAAAAAGTTAAGAAAAGTACATAGACTATACATACTTTGTTTGGACAGTTAGACATGTACCTTTCCTACTCTATTTTCAAAAAAATAATAATCCTTATAAATATTATGGAAGCCTGGCATTTTGGCACAAACCTTTGATCCCAGTACTGGGGAGGCAGAGGTAAGAGGATAGCTATGAGTTCAAGGTCACACTGAGACTACATTGTGAATTCCAGTTCAGCCTGGGCTAGAAGAAGACCCAATTAAGAAAAAAAATGTTATAGCTAATTATGTTTTGAAAATGTAACATTGATAGCAATTTGACTCCTTATATTTGACAACAATGTCCTCTTTAGAATGACTTCTCATTTTGTTTACAAAGACCCACTCCAACTTTGCTACGTTCCCATCTTCTCTAATCCCAAGGGTTTGCTCAGTGCTCACCTTGCTTAAGGTCTGCAATATCAGTTGATGATTCTCTTCCAATTACATATAAAACACATTTGCCCATTATTGGTCATTGGGATGAAATGTCTAGTTTTTCAACTTAATATTCTGTTTCCTTTATAAGTTATTAAATAATTTGTATGTGTACCCTATTTGTGATAGTTCTAATATCTGATGTGTTTAAAAATAATATTGTATGAGATTATTTCCAATGGATTTGTTGGGAATTTCAGGAGTGGCCACAACACTAAAATCAGACATAATTTATAATAGTTACATAATTTTTTGAAATATTAAAAAACAGCTAAATTATTTTTAAGAAAATAGTGGAAAATATGACTACTTCATTGACTTTTGAATGGCTATTTTCTAATTCCCCCATTTGAAACAAGAATGCATGGTTAGGAATTCAAATGAGTTATAGTGTTATAAAATTTTCAAAGGTCACTTCATTGATTATTCAGCAATAATAAAATGGCTACATTTTCAGAAAGAGCAGCAACAGCAAAACATAGCTCAGCATTGTGTGTGAAGTAACTATGTACTGGGGCCATGTTTTTTTTTTTTTTCAAATCTAGTAATTGACATTCAGCTGTATTCCAGTTTTGAGTAGTTAGAATTTCATTTCTACATGAATTCATTTAGAGTCAGAAGCAAAAGGAAAATGAGGCCTTTTGCTATTTATTTTTTAAATAAGAGCTATGAAGATGTATATATAAGTTAAAAAATTTAAATCCACAACACAATTTTTAAAATGTCAGAAATCAAATTTGTGCCTTTTTATAAAGATCAATTTTAATTTATGTATCGTTCACTGTATACAAACTTTTTTACAATATTTAGGCAGATTCTTTATTGAAAAATATAACAAGGTTTGATAGGACAAAAATAAATTATTGATGAAGCTGAAACTTGCATGAAACTGAGTCATGTTTTTTAAAGATATACACAATGCAAGAGGTCATAGGGCCTCACAGAATCAAGAATATAAGATTCAGGCTAGAGAGATGGCTCAGCAGTTTTAGGTGCTATCTTGTAGACCTGATGTTCTGGATTTTATTACCCAGTGCCCACATAAAGCCAGATGCATGACATAACACATATATCTGGAGCTCCATTGCAGTGTCAGGAGACTCTGGTATGCCCACACTCACTCCCTCTCTATGCCTTCCCCCTCTCTTCTTCTCTCTCTCTCTCTCTCTCTTCCTTCAGATAAATCATTTTAATAAAACAATATAGCATTCAATTTTTACTCTTTTTATCTGAACTGTTTTATACCTCATTTTTCAATTCAGTTAAAATTTAGCTGATATTTTCTTATACTATAAAACAACATAAAATATAATGGTACAATAAAATTATTTCTAATAGAATCATCATTAATATATCAGTGGTAAAGTATTTTGAGGCATCTATTCTGAAGTATTTAGGTCAAAAATAAGCCATAATTTGACATGTATATCACTCACGTCCCTCAAAGCTCAGAGAACATTGTGAAAGAGAGGGTAGAAGATATGTAAAAGCCAAAAGATGAACAGTTCAGTGGAAGTCGGTTTTGGAGATAAGACATGACCATTGCATTCATGACCTGACAGTGACTGTTGTATCTGGCACAAGACCTGCACAAGAATGAGCCCATCAGAGACCATCATGGATGATGGACAAAGGCAAAGGGTCCTTGTAGTGGTTTGATTCAGGTGTCTCCCATGAACTTAATGTGTTCTGAATGCTGAATACCTAGCTGATGGCAATTTTGTAATAGGAACTTTGTTGGAGATGTGTTGTTGGGGGCAGGCTAATGGGAACTATAGGCAACTTCCCCTTGCCAGTTTTTGGCACACCTTCTTGCTGCTATTTGCTGTGCTGTAGAGGTGATGGTATCCACCCTCTGCTCATGCGTGTCATTTTCCCTGCAATGATGGGGTTTTCTCTTTTGAGACAGTAAACCAACATAAACCCATTCCTTCTACAACCTGCTTTTTGTTGACTTCTTTTATGCTATGCATAGCAATGAGAAAGATGACTACACTAGTTTTGGTACCAGAGAGTGGGATTGCCATTGCTGCTAGAAACCTAATCTGTGGCTTTGACCTTTTGGAACTGATATGTAGTAGGAATGTGGAGGGATTTGAAACCTCAGCCTTAGAGATGCCTTACAGTGCTGTAAGTGCAGCTTGATGGCCCAATCTGTCAAAGTTGAAAAACCCTAATGCAGTCAGACTATGACTGTAAGAGTTGGCTTACAAGGTTGAGAAAGAATTTTTTTGGGACTCTTCTAGAAGCAGTTGGTGTGAGAATCTTTCTGTGTTTTCTCTGTGTCCTGTGCAGGGTATCATTGTGTGAAAATGCACTGGTATGAGCAGATGGAGATGGCACAGAAAGAAATGAAATCTCTGGGCCAAAGTTGCTGCCTGTTCAACTTCTATTGATGGAGAGATTATAACCACTTACATTGGTCCAGGTGATTTGCATTGTGACTGCAGGAAAAATTCAGTCTCCTTGGAAGTAAGGGCCCTTAATGCTGAAGGGGGTTTCCTGCTTTTCAAACTTGGCTTTGTTTCCTGCTGGACTTAAAAGTTCATAGCCCACCTGGTACTATGGAGTATAACAAATGCAAGAAACATAGGATCATTGTGATGCAGGAATTTTAGGGTCCAGGGGAGTGTCCCCAGATTAATAAATCCCTAATTTCAGGTTATTTCCTAATCTTTAATGAAGAATAAGAAAGATGGAACCAAGTAGAATAGATTATGAATTAGTGAGTTTATTTGAGAAGAAATCACAATTTGTAGAGTTTCTATAAAAGGGAATTGGGATTGAGAAAGGACGACTGGAACATTTTCATGTGGAAAAGACATATCAGAAGAGTGGATGTTAATGAGAAATTGAAGCTTAGAGAGTAAAGTTAGAATGAGGCTGGGAACCATGAGAGCTAGAAAAACCGAGGCTTAAAAATTGAAGTTCAGAAAGGGTTTCAAACTCACAGATATCTTTGAGGAAGGATTTAGAGGGGCTGCAAACACATGAGAGTGCCCATCCACACATAGTAAATTCAGAGACCTTGAAACCAAGTAGGGAGATTGAGATTAAAGAGGACACTTCTCATCAGCTCAACGGGGAAATCTGGGGAAAGGGGAGAGCCCACAAGGCAGATCCCTAGTGGCAATCTGCATATAGTGAATCCAGGGACCACGAAACAGAGCAAGAAGATTAGGATTAAAGAGGGAAACACACTTGGCATTGTGCTTTCTCAAGTGGGTAAGTGAGGTTAAAGGGAGGGAGCCCACATATGTGATACAGAATGGGAATCCACACATGTTAAATTAGAGACCTTCAGACAGATAGCGCAAAGAGACTAGAATTAAAGAGACATTAAAAGACAGGGTTAGGTCTACCTTGCCCACAAATCCAGGTATCTGAGTAGGGCTGGGAACCAGGACTCATGTGGGGAAGCTTAGACCACACTAGATGCTGATGAGAGGGTCTCAGGAAATGAAGAAGGTCTCAGGAAGACCCTCAAGGAAGCCCATCAGGCGGCCACCTTTACAGGGTTCAGGTAGGCAGGGTAGAATCTGATTTGTTACTTGACCTGGAGGATGGATCAGAGTCCACCCATATCTGGGTGGGGCTGGAGTAAGCAGGGTGTGTTGCAGATCAATGTATAAACCAAGTAGTAGTGTTCATTCTTGTGTCATGAGAAATCAGGTGTTTGGCATCTTCTGGTCTCCTCTGGGTCTCTGTTCCTAGCAGAGACCTGCCTGCCTTTCTCTACTCTGTCTCATCCCCCCCCTTCTTTCAAGAAACTCTAACTACTGTTAGAGGGGAAATGGTACAGACAACCATTCTTAACTTCTTCACACTGAACATGGGCAAAGCTGAGTAGGGCTGCAGCAGACGGAGCCTCCCTCAGGAGGGTGCACTGCACTAGAGGTTCAATAGAGAAACCCAGATACCTTTTGGATGCTGTTAACTGTTTGATAGTTATCTGTATGTAGGTCTTCTTTTTTGTACCCTAGAAAAACATCTAGGAACAGTAAAACATAATTTAAGGCAGTAGGAGGTGATTTTGTCTCACTGGAACAAGGCAGAAATTAAAGTGGAAGGAGACCTATCTTGTTTGAAAAAAGACTTTTGAGATGAGAAATCTTTTCATAGGAGCCTAGGTTTTTATGAGAAGCCTGTACAAATTTGGAAAGATTTTTTTTATTATGAATATCTGTAATACCCATAATTAGATACATTGCACGAGCAAATTTTATGATGGTACCCCCATTTCTCTCCTCCCTGTACCCAATCCACTGTGTATCATCTTTGTTGGGCATACTGGTTCAATCCATGGGTTATGAATAGTACAAGAAGTAGCTAGTTTTCCCCCTCCCCCAGCTATGTGTGTTGTTACTGGTTAATGCAATGTATCTGGATATTCTCCCCACCATGGCTCTTACATTCTTTTCACCCCCTCTTCCGCTCAGTTCCCTGAGTAATGGTGAGTGAGTTTTAAGTCAGCTTTATTGTTGAAATTTTAAGTATCTCTGGATTTCTGCTTTGGGTTGTGTTGGATATCACTGGTGCCTGTCTCCATGACCTACCATGGGTTATATGACTTCCTGTGGTGATAAGTCTCTTGTTTATCATGGCATTTTCTCATAGGTTTCATTTGGGGCCTACATGATTTGCCCAGAGTGGTTCATCTCATGCAGGGAGGTCAGCCATCATTCCATGGCTTGTTGTGGAGTTGGGTAGACCATGACTCTCTCACTGCCCTCTCTCACTGCCTTCCAGAAAATACAATCGCCATCAAAGAGTGATATGAATATAGATTAAATTAGACACACATTGCTAATTTGGCAAGATTCTATTGGGTTTAGAATATCTGTAGGTCTCTGATAGTGGTAATTTCCCCTTTGAGCCTAGAGTTTTGTCCCCATAAGATTGTACCCTGGATCCCAATTCCTGTTAGGGGTTCCTTATCACTGAGTGGATCTCTTAGCCAATTTGATTTCCCCCCTAGGTTTTCACAATACTATTGCACAGGTGATCATTTCTTTACTCACTAATCCTCCCATGAAGCACTATTTTCAACATTCTCATGTCATCAGTCTGAATTGTATACCAGTGTTCTCTGCTTTCTCAAAATATCATTGACCAATTTCCCCTGACAGCTCATGTAGTGCCAACCAGCACTATACATGCTACCATCTGGGAGCTGGTTACCATTCTGGATCTCCCAGAGTCTCTTGGTGTTGTACAATGTCTTTCTGTAGTTTCTTCAACAATATGATCTTACATTTGGCCTGGGGTGGGTATTCAAGTGCTTGGACAGAAGCCTGTGTTTGGGGAACTCCTGGGTCTCTTTGATAAACAGTTCAATGTAGGAAGGAACCAGTGACTGCGACAGGGAGTTGATGGTCTGATCAATTTTTCATGGGGTTAGGCTTCCTCCCATTCTTTTTGTAACCCCTCTTACCAGGCAATGTCCACAGCTTCTTCAAGAGCTTACTGTATAAAAGTATGGATTTTATGGTTTTGATTCATTATTGATGTAGGTTATGAGTGGCCCAGACTTTAGGAGTAATATTGGCTCAGGGGTCAGGAAGATGGAAGTTGCTGGTTTAGCTAGGATGTCTCACCTTAATGGTGGGGAGATTTTGAAACAATTAAAAGGAACCATCATTCACTGCTGGTGGGATTGCAAACTTGCTCAACCACTATGGAAGGCAGTGTGGAGACTCCTAGACAGAATGAACATAGAACTACCCATGGACCCAGCTATTCCTCTACTAGGCATCTACCCGCAGGATGTCACATCTCAATGCAGAAACTTTTGTACAACTATATTTATAGCAGCTCAATTCATAATAGCCAAGAACTGGAATCAACCCAAATGTCTATCCATGGAGGAATGGACAGCGAAACTGTGGTACATTTGCATGATGGATTTCTACTCAGCTGAAAGGAAAAGTGACATATTGAAATTTAGGAAAAAATGGTCTGACTTCAAGCAGATATTACTAAGCGAACACTCAAAAGATCAGAGAATCAAATGCCCAATATTATCCCTCATAGGTGGTTACTAACCTGAATAACAGTAAACTCTAAGCAAACCAACCAGAATTGAGAGGTTGGGAAAGAGAAGTAAGAAGTGGATGGGGGGGAGGGAATGTCTTAAACATGAAGTTGAACCAAAACTGGTTCAAAATTATAAAATCCTCACGGGCACAATGTTCACTAATAAGCATGGAGTGGCATCATCTGGCAAGCGGGGCCGAGAATGGAAGGGGAGAATGTCTAAGTTTGAAAAACCGAGTAGTCTAGCAGCTCCTGGTCCCAGCCACAGAATCCTTTCTTCACTGAGATGTTGACCAAAGTGACCCATGATGCCCCCAATACACAACAGGATTCTGTCAAAGCTCTTGATTACTGACCCCAGGCCTGAGGTGATCCTGTTGCTGAAGAACCACAGAAAGCCATCTATCAGCACCGAGATACCCTACGAGGTCCAGAATGGTAACCAGCCCCCAGATGGTAGTTAGTGCAGAACTGGAAGGCCCTGCATAAGCTGCCAGGGGAAACTGGTCAACGACAGCTGGAATAAGCAGAGACTACTGACATGAAACACAGTCAGCCACCATGAGTAGGCTGAACACACTGCCTACTGGGAAAGAACAGCGAACCATGAAAGGAGCCCTTGTGCAATGGAGGCGCCAAAGCCTGGGGAGGCAATCAACAGTTGACAATTCTGCCAAGAAATCCACACAGTGAAGGGGAGTTCTTGACTGGAACTGATATTTCAGGGTAAATTACATAAGGAACCAATATCTTAGGACACCAAAGAGAAACTCACTTTACAAGTCATTTACAAAAGGCTACCAACAACAGAATCTAGCCAACTCAGGAAAGTGTATCTCAATTAACCTATACTGATCTCACTCTCTGATGGAGATTCTGTTTGTATTTTTCAAAAGCCACCAAGAGAGCTGTGGCTCCTCCAACCCTACCAATGAGCCACAGGCCGATAGCTGTCTTCCTGGCAAGAGATGGGCCTCCCCAGACCTACCCTGGGGGATCCCCATGGAACCCTGCAGGCAGTGATGGGATGAACAAGAGACCTATAACCACAGCCAATCGATCAACCCAGGATGAACCAGCAAAACAGATGCCAACGTTTTTAAACATAACCTCAAGCAGAAGCACAGAGGCCCCTAAGGCCTCAACAAGAAAGCAGCCTTAATACTCACCCACCATGACTCAGGGAACTGAGCGGAAGAGGGGGCAGAAAGATTGTAAGAGACATGGTGAGGGAGAATATCCAGAGACATGGCCCCCTCAGTAACAACATGCAAAGGGGGGCAGAATCAGGTTAACTCCCTACCTCATGGACTGATCCAGACTTCCCATGGAGGAGGATATCCAAGTGACCGGGGACAGGGAAGAGGGAAATAAGGGAACTGAATACATCAACACATTATTTCCTTTTTAAGTGTATCTAATTATTGATAATAAAAAAATTTTTAAAAAAGTTTTGGGAGAAAAGTAATTCTCCCTAGTTATAACAACTGAGAGGCATGAAGACGTGCCTGGTCTTGTTTTTCTCAGGCTTCTACCTCTATCTCTGTCTCTAATGCTTTTTAAGAAATCTGCCAAAATCATTGTGTAATTAAGCTAGACTTGGGTGAGATCAATTGTTTGGCCTGTTGCCATGGATCTTTTTGTGTGAACAAATGTTTGTTCGTGTCAAGGCAGGAAGTCATGTGATAAGAACTAATGATAAATTCTTCAGTTTATAAAAGACATTGATGATAATACAAGTCAACATCATCAAATTTTGTTTTGATTATTTATTCATGCAAGAGAGATAAGCACAAAGACAGAGACACAGAAAAATATGTTCACATCAGGAACTTCTGCCACTTCAAAGGAACTCCAGACACACAAATACTGGGAAATTGAACCTGGACCATCAAGATTTGAAAGCAAGTCCCTTTAATCACTGAAACATCTGCCAGGCCCACATCACCAAATTTTTATAATAATCAACAGTACAAAAAATGAGATCCAAAATAAGTTACTAACAAAATTAAGTAAATATTTATTTCTTTGATCTAAAGTAATAATACAAACAGTAAATAAATAATCGAATTGTGAAGATAATAAATAGTAATAATTTGAGGTTAATGTTGCTATCAGGTTGTAATACTTGCAGCTTCTTCAAACCTTGATAACAAAAAATTAAGATTATTCTTCCTTACTGCACGTTAGTTTCTAAAACCTATATTCAATTTTACTTTTATTTTACCTTTTTTATATTTTATGAGTTCTAAGCTTCCACTTAAAATTGTTATTAGTTTGCTTAAATTAACTCATCATTTGATTGATCTCATGTTTAATTAAGACATACTGAGAAATGCCTTGCAAATTAATAGCTTTTCTTGGTGAAATAATAGTGAACACAATTTAATTTGAAATGTGTTAGTTTGAATGTACGTATGTGTGAGTTCTGAAAAAAATGTTTCTTAAATTAAAAGAAATTTTACCCATTCATTCACTGTAATTGTCTCCTGTACATTCCAAAATAAAAATTTACATTAAATGAATAAATATATTTATAAGATAGTATTTAAGCTGAATTATAAAATCACATCATCCTTCTACATTAAATTCTCTTCTCCGTCCCTCCTGTACCAAATTCTCCACACTGAAAGTGACTTGCTGAGGCTGCTACTAGCAGTGTTTACTGGTGATATCCAGAAAATTTAACCTAATTTAAGAAATAGGCAAAAAAAAACCTCTAAAGGCTAAGAATTAAGAGAAATGATCTTTAGCTATAATAAATTCTTATTACAAAGTAATTTTAATTTTAAAAAGTGGAGGACAAAATAAATGGTCTAAAGGAGATTTCGTAGATGACAGTACATTTTAGAGCAACACATTTTTCATCATCTGTAATGATGAAGTAAAACTCAACTTCCAAATCCATATTTTAATATGTAAGTAAGGAGGAGGATACAATAAATAACTTTCTAAAAGTTTGTTGCTGGCAAAAACATGAGCTATTGCTCAGAGCTAGATAAAATGTCACCTCATGATTAAAATATACTGAAACAGGGAGGATGGGACAGTACTGTAACCTATAATTATTTTATATTTTCTCATTAGCAGAAGTAATATTTCTGGTATAGCTAATATACTGTATCAGAAAGGTTGACCCTATGGTCATAATGCATTAATTTTTAAAGTTGATTCTTTTTAACACTTGATAAAATATTGTATTAAGTAATGATGTCTACTTCCTAAAACTCAGGTTACTCTCTCCAAATTAATTCCTTACTAAGGACTTGAAATTTGTTTCATAAGTGATACAGTTTCACATATTACTATTATTATATGTAAAATGATGAGAAAAAAAGACAAGGCAAGGAGTTTGAGAGACAATAGGATGGGAATTGAAAGAAGAGTTGGATGTATAAACTATATTCAATAAGCAAAGTTTTTTTTTTATAATTAAGATGTTACATTAGTTACCTTCTTGTTCTGAGACAAACTGTCTTACCAGAAGCAGGATAGAAAAAAACTGAAAGAGGTAAATGCTTAAAGCTCAGCTAGCTTCTTTCACTTCACAGACCAAAAAGTCCACCCAGGGAACAGTGCTGCTCACAGGCAGAGTGGGTCCTCCCCCCATCAAGTAATCTAGTCTAGAACATCAGTCATAGACAGGACCAGGTAATTTTTTCTATGGTCATTCCAAATCCTGTCAAGTTGACAACCAAGGATAACCATCGCAGGAGCCTTTCTAATATGCCACAATCTTTTTACTGATCAAAACCTTTTAAATGGGAAATTTGCTGATTTAAACAAGCAAAAGTCAATGATACTGCGTCATGACAAAAGCAAGTTTTCTTAAGAAGTTATGTTCCAGGGTGTTCTGCTTCAATGTAGATAATAGATGTGAAAGCACTGACATGTATGAGTACAAGTAGATGATTAGTTTAAAATTAATAGTTGTTAAAGCCTGAGGCAGAAATGATGAATTATGGGCTCTTACTCATATCTAGACAAGATAACAGATAAAATTCACTTTTTCAGATAATACTATCCCAGTGATGTCCTGCGAACATATAGCATGAGTCAGCCACAACAGTAACTGTTCTGAGGTAAATGGAAAAGTAGTATTTATTTCATGATATTATCATTGATATAAGTGTCTGCTCATAAGCAATTCTCCCAACTGTATTGCCTGTATTTTTAAAAAGAACAAAAACATGATATTTAAATATATCCCCTTAATTTCTGAACATTTCAGATGAGATGCATGCTGAAATGAGTGTACTAAATGCAAAGTGTAACGTAATCCAATGTTTAATAATGTAATATAATATTTACTAAAGGTCTATAACTTTCTCAACAAGATTTTTTAAAGAAATTCAATTAAGTTATTGATGGTCCTTTCATATTAAAATCTTTATATAGTATTATGTTGTTCTAAGAATTTAAATTTCTTCAATATTAAAAGACTAATTATAGATAAGAAAATATGATTACAAACATCAACCACATATAAAAAATATAATTAAAGCTGGTAATATAACTCAGAGTATATGCAAGGTTATGGTCTTTATACTTATTACTTCAATAACTAATTCAGTATATAAACAAAAATATCATAAACAATACAATAGGTTCACGTTAATTGCATTGTTTTCTCTTAACTTTGAAATAAGATATATGAATCATAAGTCAATTGGAAAATACAAAGCTTTGCAAAACAAGATGTTAAAATGACAATGTAAGAACCATAAACTCATAAAAAACCTAAAATGAGGCAAAAATGCAGTTTCTGTTGAGAAATTATTTTTCTAAGAAATTGCTGATGCATCCTTCGCTGAGATGTGTAACGTTGAAATGAAAACTTCCATTTTATTTATTTTAGAGTTGTTAACTGTGAATTTATATTTTTATATAAATGCATAATAATTATTCTTCATTTTGACATACAAACAATTTATGCTTGCTAAAATTTTGCAAGAAAGAATGGCCACCTGTATTTTATTTGCATGATGTAATATCACACCTCAGGACATTTTTGCTTTTCTATATGCTATCATCTGTGCTGAATTGTCCATATAAAGAAGAAAGCAGAGAGAAAACTTCACTCTATTATAAACATTTCCTTAGCATATATCCTATTTGGTTTAAATCACTAAAATGACTGGCAGGAACACAGAATATAAAAACACGAGGCCTCAGGACCACATGTTAGGGGGTAGGTAGAATTACCTTCAAGTCGGGTAAAATTGATTATGTTCCTAAATCTGCCCTAATACCTTGGGTGTGTTTTAGTTAAAAAGGAGTTTATATAAGAGGCAAAAAGAAAAGAGTACTGGTCTCCTAAGTGCTGTGTGGCAGGTGCAACCACATTGGAGTATTAATCCAGAGTGTTCCAGCGCTGTGTGTATTCCTTCTCTGAGGGAGGCCGGGTAGTGTTTTGGCAATTTACTTCCAATCGAGGCCTTGCACAGGTTTAATGTTAAGACACATTTCAGATCAATATAACCTCAACTCAACATACTGTCTGATCCCCCTTCGGCCTCCCTGACATCCAGTTTAATTCTTTTTTCTTTCTGTTTCACCTTTATTTTTTACATGTGAAGAACTAAATTCTTGTTCCCAGTAAAATAATTAGTAGCAATAATGAGTGCAATTATCATAGGCTACTGTCCTCTAAGAAGAGACCTTAAACAATTATAGATGACCTTCTAGTTGGAAAGAAAATGAAATTGTTGTGTGCTTATTATTATACTTTTCAATAAGTACAAATAAATTAGAAAAAGCAGTCACAAAGGATTCCCGATATTGTTTTATTTTCCTAATGAAAATCTTCTCAAACTTTAAAGAGCAGCACAGAAAGTCTTTATTACAGAAAAGCATAAATGTTGATTGTTTTATCACTCTAAATTCTCAATACTGAAAGACAAGTACTACCCGAGAAATATAACCATGATGATGATAAAATTAGACATTTTCTCTTTAAAATTTTGCTAGGACAAAAATGTGGTAGAAAATTAACAATGTATAGAAACATTATCTGCCATTTCCAATAGACATTAGAAATTGGCCTCATCTTCCATTATGTCAGTCGAATGTACCCTAGTTCACTCAGCTGGCAGTATGTGTTTCTCACGTTAAATCTGTCAGTTTTTCTTATCTCACCATGTTCTCACCTCAGTCATGTGAAGATAGAGCCTTATTGTGTGTATTTAGCCTTACTCTTTGAAGTTGCATGGATGTTTGTACAAGTATATCCATAAAAGGAAGTCTCAGTTTGCATTCATTGTCTAAGTCTTCTACTTACAAAATATGATTGGCCTGGTCAAATCTGAATTTTTTTCTATGAATTAAGATTTATTATCATATATTATGTACCAGAAATTCCTTTCTCTGATATGCCATTAAAGTAAATTCTCTGAATAGTAATCATTCCTTCTTGCTGTTTCTCAAGCCCATTCCTTCCTGTATGTGTTGAAAATGTTCTTAAGTTTAATTATCCCTAACTTATATAAAGACAGATTCCCCATTTTCTAATACTTGTGTAAACCAAATGGAACAAAGGAATAGACATTCTTGAATAAAAATATAAGAAGTTCATTTCCAAATTCTACTAATGAGGTCTAATGTTAATATGGAAAGACAAAATGTGAATAATATTTTTCAGAGGAAATTCGGAGGCTTTTAATCATGTAACAGAGAAAAAGTTACCTTGGGATATTTAGTAGAAACAGAATGAGTTAAGTCAAAAAAACAGTTAAAGTACAGAGATATCATAAAGGTGATGTGGAGAGGAATTCAAAAGAGGGCTCCATTTTCTTACCATGGGTGTTGAAAATGTGTGGTCACCCCCCCCAAAATGTTATTTGTTAATAAGTAGAACTGTGTCCTCTAAATAGTGAATTTTACCCTTGGTAACAGTGTACTGAAACTTCCACCTAACTCCCTGATTAAGGAATCAAAATCATATTAGTAACTGAATTAGAAAACAAGAGAGCAGAGAACATGCAAACTCTTGCAAAGGTTAGAAGAGAAAACTGGAGAGGGGTTCTGAGGTTTCTTCTGAAGAAAAACACCTAAGAGAAGTATGTACAGTGAGAGGTTAACTTGAGCTTTGTGTTTGTATTTGAGAACCTCTTGGAAACCACACACCAGGTTCTTGTGCCTGGACTTCTGCCTGTCCTCTGGAGAGAGAAGCAGCAAACACATTGTCTTACTTAAGCTGCTGAGCACATTGTGCTGGGAAAGAAGATGAGGTTTATAGTGTGGTAGATATATTAGTTAGGAATTCATGCTTCTTCCTGAGGGAATGAAACACTGCTGACAGTGGGGTTTATTTGTAGCTCACAAGTAGCATGGTGGCTCAAAGTTATCACCAGGAATTCTGGCTGTTTCCATCTTTTCACTAGTTCTCCCTTCAGGGCTTAGTGTTTTACAACTTTCTTTTGGGCTTTATGTCATGTATTTCTCCCTCTTCCCAAGAAAGTAGGAAGAAGCAGGAAAGGAGAATAAAAAATGACTGTGCTTACTAATGAGAAGTAATCTACTTTCACTGAAAAATACTCATCTGGCTACCTCCCTTTGACTGTGATTATGGTTCATAGTGTCAAATATTTCACTTTCCAGATTGTAATAAAATACTTTTTACTGGGTATATCAGGAAACTGATTCCACACTAAAATACATCAATTGAGGGAAGAGTGTAGCCAATATGTAAATAAGGGAAAATGAGAGATGAAATCAACATCAACAACAAAAGACAATACTAGAGACAAAGTGAATTGTTTTCTATCATGGATTATAAATGAATTAGAAAAATCCCATCCAGAGAGGAAGAGGTATTAAACTATAGGAAGAACTGCCCGAACAAAAGTTTTGCTGATATACAAGCCAGCAGAGGAGAAAGGATATGTCACCTAACAACACCCATTGACATTTAATTTTATTTATTTTTTTGGTGTTTTTCATTGATCAAATTCAATAAAGGACAGAGTGAAGGGTCCCTTAAGAAGTCTATAGATTCCCATATCCTGGGAAACATAAGCAGAACCTGGGAAGAAAGGAAGTGGAGGCTGTGGAATCATAAATGGAAAATTGCATTACAACTTCTGAATACCACTGAATTCTGCTGGAGACATGATGGCCAAAGAAACCATCAGAGGTGCATCCTTTATCCTGAATCATGAATAATGGCAGAGCTTTAGACATGACCCTTGCACTGATCAAGTGCTGAAAGAAACCTACACTTCTATTCAATAACAGTCTGCAAACACTGAAATTACTATTTGTGCAAAGACTTTTCTCCCAAATTTGATTATGTATCTTACAGAGAAATGATTTTGACTTGTTGACTTTATTTTCAACACAAGTCTACAAATGCCTCCTGTGATTTAATCTCAGGCAATTCTTGCCAGTTCTTAAACTGAACAGGAAATAAAGACTGCTAGGTGGGAATTCTGCAGATTTTACCAAGGTTATCAATCAATGGACTTTAAAATAAACTTGTTATCTTTGATGAAATAAACATGATCAGGTGAACCCTAAAAAGATCTAGTAACTCCTTTAGAGTCATTCAAAGTCATAGAGGTCCTTATAAGATTCAATGTGAAGGATTTATTTGCATTGCTGACTGAAGATGAAGGTAAGAAATGTAATAAACTAACATCTCTCAACACCTGGAATGGGTTGCAAAGGGAATTTCCAGCACCAAATGGCAAAGAAAGTAAACTCCACACCTAACCAAACCTAAACTCACCCACTGTAACTCAGGGAACTGAACACAAGAGGGGGTGAAAACAATGTAGGAACCATGGTTGGGGAGAATATCCAGAGATATCTCCTACCCCCCTCAGCAGCAGTACACAAAGGCGGAAGAAAAAAATGAAAAACTGGCTATCCCTGGTGCAGTTAATAACCCCCTGACCTATGGACAGCTCCACTATGCGCACCAAGGAAGGACCCCAGTGGGTATGGGACATAGAGGAAGGACATAGGGACACCTTCACAAGATGTGTTCATACAAAGTATATATTCATAATAAAGATGTAGATAATAATAATAGTAATAATAATAATATAATAAAAAGTTATATGAAAGAAGCCTTCAGAAACTACCTTGCACCAAGCGTTCTGACCTACAGATCTTAGCAACTACATTCGTTTGCTTTGAGCCAAAAGGTGTGTTACAGTGTCAATAAATTCACACAGTGCTAAGGGAACCATTATAATCAGAGGTACACAGGTTAATTGAATGTTAAATGTCTTGCATTAACTCAGTTGTGGAGCAATGTTTTTGGAGGTTGAGCCTTCCTGGAGGAAATAAGTTAGTGTGTGGAGGGGGAATTCATATTTTATTGCCTGACTCCACTTCCTGTTTCTTCTCTACCTCCCTCTCTTGCCACCAAGCCTGTCCAGTCACGATGGATGATTCACCTAGAAATGCCAGGCTAAGGAAATACTTCCCTCCCTTCAGCCCAGTGTGTCAAGTATTTGTTCACCACAACATAAAAAGTTTGGAAGACAATAGTGTGCATAATTCAGATTCTTCAATGATCATATTTTTAAAAATGGAAGCTCAGGAAAGTTGTGTGTGTGTGTATGTGTGTGTGTGTGTAAAAATAATCTGAAAAATATAAGAGGCTTAAAATCTTGAAGTAGATGAATAAGACCTGTTCTTAAACTTCCTGTACTTCGATTACTAGTCATCTTCCCTTCCAATGAACTTTTCTCAATGCATAGTAGAGTACTTGCACACTTCTCAGATATACTGTCACTTAAGCAAGCAACAACAGCAGAATGTAACAGTTACCTCCTTGTAGCAAGCAGAAGCAGCTGATGGGAGAAAGCTTCACTTTGGCTGACAGTTTTGAGTGGAAGCTTCATCACAGCAGAGAAAATAAGACAGAAGAGACAGGTAGGGGGTCATATCTTTACAGCACCAGGAAAGAATTAGCCTGTCTACTAGGATTGAAGCTGATCTACATTACCCTCAAAATCTCCCTGTGAGGCACACTTTTTCCAGCATGACACCATCCGCATAAACGTCCACAAATTTCTATCGCCTAAGTATTCAAAATATGTGAGGCTATAAGGGTCATTTCATTCAAACAACCGCACATTTTAAAAAATTTAAATTTACCTTAAAATGTTATACAGTTGAAAATTGATTAACCATCAACTTTAATCCATAAGTCTATTTCAAATGCATTCATTCAATTACCCTCTGTTTTTAAATGACATTTTTAATAGAATGAAAATAGGGTACCAAAAGTATATTGTAATCTCAATGTAGTTTTATATTAATTTATGGGGGAAGAATAAAAGAAAAACTGTCTACCCTGGGTGCAGTTCATAACTCCCTAACCTATGGACAGATCCAGTATGGGCACCATGGAAGGACCCCAGTGGGTAGGGGACAGAGAGGAAGGAAACAGGGACACCTTCCCAAGAATCTATACCATGTATATACTTACTCATAATAAAGATCTTAATAAAAAAGAAAAATAGAATCTCAAAAACAGTATGCTAGAAGATTTCCATTTTACAACATCATTCTATAAAAATGCACTGATTGACCATTCTTGAAACAGTCATTCGTATCAAGACTATGTAGGCAGATACGCCATTGTGATGTGTTACCTAGGCTGTAGAAGCATGAGCAAATAAAACATTATAAACAAAAATTGTATTCAGTAAACTATATCTTAGTTAACAATTCCATCTAATTGACATCAATTCCATCAATTGCATGTATTTGAATTGTATTAATTCTCACATATTTCTTACCTATAAACATAAATTTTAGGTTAATAAAAGTATAAGAATTTTAAAAAAGGTTATTTTTATATAAAATACAAGTTTCTTTAAAACTACATTTAGGTTTATATTTTAGGATACATAATCTTATTCAAGGACATAAAATTCAAACCAAAAATTAAATCCAATATATGTAGTTATATTTACAATGGCTTAGTTGCTTTATTCCTTTATTAATGCGGCAAGACATCAGAATTCTACAGGCACTGATAGACTAGATTCTCATAGAAGATTTATATTCTCAACTTCTAAAGATTAATTGAAAAATCCTCACTGAAGTCACTCCTTAAAACATCATGCCTTATGCGACTTTTGCCCCAAATCAGAAATTTTCTCAAACAGATATGCTAGACTTAATTCCATGTAAAATTTTATTTAAATTTAATTTAAATGATATGAGAAAATAGCCTCATTTAAATGTTTTCTGCTAAGAACAAGAAAATTTCAACAATCTTGACATATGAAATATTATCCAAAAGTTTAATTGGTAATGTTTTAAGAATAAAGCTTGAAAATTAAGAGAATTTTTTTCTAGAAACTAGATTTTGCATTAACACCACCACTTAAAGATAATGAGTCAACTGAAATTTAAGACTCATTATTGCAGGCAAATAATTGCTTAGCAGACTTTGCGTGGGAGGATATTGTATCATATTGTACGTAACTATATTGTTTTCCCAAATTTGGTCTACCAATTTTGTAAATTATACCTAAGTTGCACTTTGCAGAGAGTTCATCAGTCGCTTTAAATAGCTTTTATTTCCCTTGACAAAATTAAAATGGAATTAAACAAAAGAAAATTACCAGTTACATTGGAAAAATTCAATTAGCCAATCCAAAATACACACCATTAATTTTACTGTGATTGTTATTATTCTCTCTTTCTGATAAGTCTTCATTACTTGTTTGTATTATAATTTAACTTCAAATATAAAAGTAATAATTTTTAAGAGAAACTGAATAATCGCTACCTAATCTTCAAAGTCATAAATATTCCATACATACAAACTACTCCAAAATTTTAATCAAGGAATATTATTTCTCTCTATTGGGACAAACCTTCAGGTTTTAAATATTCATCTATATATTTTTATGTATTCTGTTGTGAAATATTCCAGCTACAAGATATGTTCCCAGTTTATATTCATTTATATCTCTGTAATAGCTGGCATTTTGTTCTCTTTTTTGTAAGAGCTTTCTGTATTCTTCTCTTATGATTAATTAATTAAATGCTGAAAAGATGTTACTTACCATCATATATTAATGTGCCTATATTAATTTGAGTTCTGTTAAAGTTCATAAATTAAAAAAATAATTGACTAAAAATTGACTAATTTTTTAAATGATAAAGAAAAGCTACTAATGTTTTAGGAAAGACATATGCAATTTTCCATGCTATTTATTTACTCAGGGAGATAGATTTATGAAATGAAAACTCTCATTACTTAATCATGGTAAATGATCCTGGATGGTATGATAGTTAAAACTTTATTGTAGTTAATGTCTCATTTCTGGGACAATACCCCAAACCAGAAGTAGCTTATGGAAGGAAAGGATTTATTTAAGTTAATAGCCTCAAAAGGAGTTTGCATCATGGTGGGTAAAGCATAGCAGGCCAGACCAGAGAGTCTGAGTGACATGCCCACATCTTGAGGAAGGAAGTGGAACAGTGACCTCACCTAACCCCAATGCCTGCTCCCAATGACTCAGCTCTTCCAACAAGGCTCCACCTCCCAAAGACTCCACATTTCCAAATTACCACCAGCTATGGACCAAATATTCAAAACACATATTAGGATAGACATTCTACAATCAAACCACCACAAATATAAATTGTCTGTGTCATAAAAATTATAGACATTATATATTTTCCCCTTGCACAGTTGTTTTAAAGAGTAGGTGGCTGTGAGGAATGGCTTGAAGGTAAGGAATGCCTGGAGCAAAGATTGTTTCATTGTGGTTATTCTCCAAAGATCTTAGATTCTCAATCAGAATGACTATATGACTACTTCTCATCAGTGCATTGTGAGCGGATGTGTCATTTTGGACCAACTACTACAACGTGGAAGAATGTTCTCCATCTGATTTCCTTTCTATACACTAGCAAAATGGAAAGAACTCTGCAAACTTTGATGTTTCAGTGTCAGCTATTTACAGAGTTGGTACTGCTTCTTTCTCTTGTGTTTCTGGGTTTCTTTCTGGAAACACTGTCCTTCTTCCTCATGCACTCCCTTGGTGAGGTTTGGTAAACCTTTCTAACAACATATTTACTTATAAATTTATGCTTCTCTGACAATGACCTTTTCACTTTCACATGGTGCATACATACCACATGTCCTTTCAGCACTGTGAAGATGCTAGTTCTCCATTCCATCTTTCCTATTTTGACATCAGCAATAAGTTCCTCTTATGCTACTTAATAGTTAAAAATACTATTTCCTATAGGAAAGCTTTAAATATTT